>CALNHX010009629.1:0-47947 GCA_940337035.1 Agriotes lineatus | reverse complement strand
ATTGCTGTCTTTAAATTTGTGTGGTTTAAAAACGGCAAATTGTTTGTGCGGAAAGATAGCGCAACCCCAGTGCAACGCGTTACAGGTATGACTGACCTGGGCTTGTAAGAAGTATTCTTGAAACTGCAGGTGTAGATATTTGCATTAAACTTCGCATTTTAAAATAGATAGCCTAATTCATAATTTTGAAGCACTCGAATTTGAAACTTTACGTTTCTGTGATGTGGACACATATAATAAAACTTACACCTTAAATAAAGGATTTAGTATATTTCATAACAATATCCACAGTGTAACTAAAAACTTTGACCAATTGCAAGTATTTTTGAGTAGTTTTTGTTTTGACTTTAATTTAATTGCACTTACTGAATGTTCGAAAATATCTAACTATCTCGATTTTCAACTTCTAGGGTATGATACGTTATATAATCATGGTAACTTAAACAAAAATGATGGTGTGATTGTTTTTATTAAGAATAGTTTCAACAATAATTAGGAAGTTGTCAATATTGGCCAAATTAAGTGTCTTCGAATTTGTATCTCGTGTAATTTTAAGAATATGTATGTAACAGTTATTTATCGACCTCCATCTAGTAACATTGGTGAATTCAACAATAATCTGGAAATTTATCTTAGAGACTACTGTAACAATCATAATAAAATAATTATCGGTGATATTAACATCAATATTCTGCAACACACTTTAGAAACTACTACATACTTAAACCATTTATACCACTATGGTTTCTTATCTTGCATAAACGGATATACCAGATTTCACAATGAGTCAAAAACATGCATAGATCACATTTTTATAAAAAGTAATTTAGAAAAACAAAATATATTTCCGATAATATTAGAAACAATAATAACAGATCATTTTTCTGTAATTTTAAGCCCCCTCATTTTTTTTAAATTCATGACCAAATGAAACTGAAGAAAATAGTAACAATGTCTATTAATTTCGAAACATTAAAAGATAATTTATTAAATGAAGGCTGGTGTGATCTGTTTGTGCGAGATGATGACCTAAATATAATAACTAATAAATTTGTAGACACGTTATGTGATCATCTAAGGGAAAGCGCAATAAAAGTCGAGAAAGTTGTAAGGAATACACACAGAAAACCATGGATAACCAATGGACTCGTAAAATCTATGAAAGTGCGCGATAAACTCTTTCAAAAATACAAACGCTTTAATGATCATGAAGCACTAGTAGGGTATAAATTTTATCGAAACCGAATAAATAATTTAATTACTAAGGTAAAATATAGGTACTACAGGAAAAAAATTAATTTAAATCCAAATGGTGCTAGACATATATGGAATATAGTAAACAATTCACTTGTCAGAGGTAAACAATCCCAAGTAATATTAAATATTAAGGTTCAGCACTCGGTTATCAATGATTCTCAAGCGATTGCAAATGAATTTAATACTTTTTTTACGTCAGTCGCAGATGAAATTATTTAAAAAATTCAGCATATATCCTTGAATTCCTTGGGTTGCTTGATTTTACGTAACGGTACAACATTAGCAGTTTTCCATGCATTAGGAAAAGTGTTGTTTAAAATACATGCATTAATTGTATGCGCAATAAAGGGAATTACAAATGGACAGCATAAATTCCACATTTTAATACTAATCCCGTCAGAACCAAGAGAATTAGATTTTATATTTAGAATCATTTTGAGAATTTCGTTTTCACTAACAGTTTTAAATTTGAATTTAGATTTAAAATTCGTAAATGTACTACTGTTATAAAAATGAAGCAGCTTTTTATCTTCAATAATATTAGAGTTGCTGAAGTTAACAAAAGCATTATAAATGTCATTAGAGTCACATAAATTGGGAGGAATTTCTGTGTGTTGCGACCTATTATAAATATCTGTGTCTTTAATTCCTTCCAAACTGAATTAATATCGTTGTTTGTATTACGTAGTTTAAATTCAAGGTAAGTTTTTTTTTCGTTTCTAACTGCGAAAGTTGTAAAATTTCTCAATGATTTATAATATTCCCAATAAGCGGGATTTTTACTTCTTTTAAACCTATTGAAAGCTCTATCTCTAAGTGACATCATAAGTTTAATATTTGCAGTCAATCAAGGCACCGGGGGTTTCGCAATTTTTATGGTTTTAAAAGTTGCGTGTCTATCAAATAAATTGACTATAGTGTTATTCAAGAAAGTAACTTTATCGTTTACATCATCGATTTCAAAAACTGTATGCCAAGGAATTGACTGTAAATCAGCATTAGAGTTATCATAATTAAATTCACAAAAATCACGGAACGATTTTTTTTTAATTTGAAATTTCAATCGGATAGTCACAATAGATTAAATGATGATCACAGGGCCGTAACTAAGCAAAATGTTACTGTATGCAAGCCAACATTTTTGCGCCCCTCAGTACACTAAGGATAGAGGTGACATAAAGTACTAATTTTAGTAACTTCTGCATTTATTTCAGTATGTATGATGTATATTAAAAACGAATAGGTAGATATTCAAAACTAAATCCAACAATTTTAATTTAAAAGTTTTAAAAATAAGCAACTAACTGTTAAAATAATATATGCTAAGGTTAAAATATTTGGTAATTTGTAAAGGTGCATTATTTTTAAGTTTTGGTTCTATGCTTCTGGAAAATTTTTAACCCTAAAATATAATGCAATATTGGCAAATAGAACAAAAGTGGAGGTGCAACTAATGTACCGCGTTGAAGCATGTGTGCTGGTTAGGGATAGAATCCCAATCGGGGCAGAATTTTTGGAGTTCTTGCACTGGTGCAACGTATGTTTGTCAAAGCGTCCTATTTTTCGAAGTTGTTGGCGTATGCGATTATTCCAAGCAATAATTAATTATGATAGGATGAGTTGCAACAATGAGCTGCTATGCGTATTCTTAGTTAATGCGTCAGATGATAGCTACTGTAGAATGCACGTGTTAGTTGCTTTCATCATGTTGGGAGCTTTTGTTATGTTTTTAGACATCTAAGACAATTTCTTCCCATACATAATCTAAAACACGTATATCTTTCATTAGTTGAATCTCATTTAAATTATGGCATTATTGGTTGGAGAGAAGTAGCCAAAACCACGGTTAGGTGTCTTGAGATTCTTCAAAAGTTGATTATAAAAATAATGTTTAAAAAATGTAGTAGATACAGTACTGATCAAGTATTTACGGAAACTAAATTACTAGATATAAGACAACTTTATTGCAAATCTATTCTAAGTAAGATCCATAAAAACACATCTATATTACACGGACACATATAACATCATAGTTATTTAACAAGAAATAAACAAAACTAAATTTTAAATAATCCTACTTGTAAAAAGAATATTGGTACAAGAAACTTTTTACATTTTGCAGCTAACCTCTATAATATAATTTCAGATATCTTAAAAAATGCACTTCATAGGAAATCATATCGTCTTTATATGACTAGTGTAAAGTGTTGGATGTCGCAATACTCTAGGATAGAATTACACAACTTCTTTAATTGATTTTTTATATTGATTTTTTAATGATTCCTAATTATATCTTCCAAAAATCTGTGTGCATTGGTTCTTCTTTCTTTGTTGCACAATTGATAATCATTTTGTATTGTATTTACTGTTTTCTTTCTGTTTACTAGTTTTATTTATTGATGTAGTTTAAAAACTTTGTTACAGGGAGTTTAAAAAATAATAAGCAGAAGCTCGAAACACTCTTGCTGTATATTATATATATGTACTCCCTCACGCAAGCTTCTTCATAGCTTAAGCGGAGAGTCATTTATTTATTTATTTCTAATTCTAAGTATGATTCAATGTATATAAATTAGGATTAGTTTAAATAAAATTATTATTATTATTATTTTGTTTCATTGAATAACACATTGTTATAAACTAAATCTTTGCTAAGTACCAGGTACTTTAGACACTGATTACTATTGTCATTTGGTCATATGGTAAAGTGCTATTAAAATTTTGCCGAGTCTAAGGAGTTCCGACCTTAGCAAGGGATTTTTTACATGCTACACATTGTAGTAATATTGGCTCCACGGCGTTACATCTCTTCCGAAAGATGATTCTGTACTACTGACATGCCAAGCCCAGCTATAAAAATAACTAAGTTTGTTATAAAATTATAAAAATAAAATTTTAAATTAGGAAACTTTGTCACATTGTGGTTGGATTTAGTTGCATAAATTTTACTTTAACTGTGTTTAAACCGTCACCTGGATTTTTAGCATTTATTGTAAAAAAGTTTTTAAAAATTATTGTGTTCAGTCTTGTGAAATCATTAAAAATAAATCAAACTTTTGTTATTTAAAAAATCATTAAATATTAGTGATGAAGTGCAACATATTGTATATGCATATGTATATTTAATCACAACTTTTTCGACTCCAAATAAAACCATTTAACTCAACTTACACTTTACGCCTAGCTAAGTTTTGTTAAACGAGTGTTCTGCAATAAAATTCATTTTGAAGTAATTATTTTCTTACAATAGTAGAACACTTAGATCGATTTCAATGGTATTCGGCATCATACTCCATATTCGTATAGCAGTAAATCGGTCCATAATTCTAAAAATAGTGTGAAATGATACAAGGCTATGTAGGAATGTGAAAATGTGTCGGAAAATATAATTCGTATTTCGCTTAACATTAATATCACTTTAGTTTCTCGATTACATGACTGCTAAGTCTACCACGCAGGAAATAGTAATGCATTGTTTTCTTTTAAAACCAGCGTATCTATTGTATGAGAGATATACTTTTCAGCAGACGTGTAGGTCTTGATTAGCACCAACAATCGGATTATTATACCTACAGCTCGATTTTAATTTTAGATAAAGCAACTCGGTCATTTAATTAACCTTCCTTAGTGTTTCCCCAATTTAGTTAAGTAGGTCAAGTGAAATATGAGTGATACATATACTTTTAGCCTTTAGCATTCCCTTGCATCACACTGTTTTATGTATTATTGTCACAACGGTTGGGTGAAAAAAAAACATTCAAAACTTTATCTTTATACTAACAAAACATTGTAGTTATTTTTTTATATTTTAACAGACAATTTTTGTGTAAATATGAAATAAGACAAAATATATATTAAAATATAAGTCAGCCACATATTTTGAAGATATTGTCATTGACATTTTATAATTTTATTTATGAAACTATACAAAAATTTAAATAATTATATTTTTGATATAAATGAATCTATTTAAGGATCATATATCAGTACTTTTATTAGTAGGTAATCAGCCTCTGTCACTATTACCCTTTATTTTCCCAGATTAGTTCTCAAATTAAGCCGATGAATTCTAATTGCTTCATATAATTTATTTTTGAGTAACTCTCAAGGTCTCAAATTACTCTTCCTCCTTAAATCCTATAATCTGCTCATATATGTTAAGTACATTCTAGTAGTAAGATGTAGTTTTCACTCAGCGGATAGTGCAGTGATTGCATACTGTTCTATTTCCTCTTAACCGTCGTACATGTTTGGAAGACAGGCATGATATTCACATCCTTGTCTAAGCAACTTGGTATTTTCGTGATATTCCTTTGGGTTAGGTACTGCAGTGTTAGGAGTTAGGTTATCTTAACTAACTGCATTTTTCCTCCTGTGATCACTTTGGCGGAAAGACACTTTGCTCAGGGCCAAATTGAGTCACAGGAGAAAAAATTCAATATTATTTCTCTTTATTTACCTCCTGTTGCACTGAGCAATGTGCGTGATCTAATTGTCGATCAACCCCCTCATTTCCCATACAAAAAGAATTAAAAACGTTTGATTCAAGCTTATGCCGGAACGTCATCTGAAAGATTGTCCATGCTATTGAACAAAATTCAATTTGCAGTTTATTTCCTCTTATTATTTGAAATCTTTTGATTTCTGGCGCCCATTTCCTTTCCTTTTTTGAAGACATTCCAGGGTACACAGCTGATGATTTGAACTTACGATCCAAAGCCGCCGAAATTTGAGTTAGCTAGGGCCTTCGCGGTGAGTAAAGAGTTTTCAGAGCTGCCGTGGTGTATAAACTGCAGGGGGGTTGATCTGCGATTTTTAGTACCATTGCTTAATTTTATTAATTAATCGCAGGTCGGCTTCTTTATTGTTTCAGTAGGAGTTTTCTTTAATTCTACGGCGCAGATATGAATAGGCATTCTTTGCTTATTATATAATCGAGCAACCTTTAGTATTGGGTATCTTAGTTGAATCAATTCTTCCTTTATTTCATTTTCTAATAATGAAATTGGAATATTTCTTATCATAACTGATAAGTTATTTTCTTAGAAGTTTTTGAAGGTATGGAATTTTACGCAGCTTTCGTTGTAATATTTAGTTAGTTTGCGGTAATCGTCTATCGTAGTTGTATTTATTCGCAAGAATTTGCCTTTAGTTATAGTTGTAAATTCGTTTCATGTCATCGCTTTTATGTCAGTTAAAACTTCTTTGTAATTTCCTGCTTCATGTAGGTATATGGGAGGTATTTTAGTTTTTGGTGTGTTGGATTCATCAGCTTGATCGATGTTCATTGGACTTGATGGTTGTTGTTTTGGTGTGTCATTATTACTAATATTTTCAACTTGGTTTTACTTGTTGATACCGTTAGCGGGAATGTAGAACCTATTTGTGGTAATTAGTGTTGAAAGATTAAATAAGTATGTTTCTGAGATTGGTGGTGAAAGATCGCTGCTGTCACGTTTTTTACTCATGATGCGTTGGGCCCTAAAAACAAATTGAAACATGTGTTTAACACATTTCCGTGGAATAGCAAAAACCAGAAATTGGCGAAATATATCATAAGTTGAACTTCTTATGTCATTAAAAATATTAGAATTATGAAGAAATGCCCTTTCTAAACTTAAATTTATAAAAACTTGAAAGTTTTCTTGATCCAATACCCAACATAATATGTAATCATTATTTCTAGCAGCTTGTCAGTGCAATTAATAAATGATATAGGTTTGAAGTATGCTAGTTCTGTAGGGTTGTGCATCTTAAGAATTGGAATAACAATGGCTCTATGCCAATATTCAGGCACACCTCCGCAATGTTATTCAGAATGTAATAGGTAGTATATATTATCCGGGAGACGATCATCAAAATAAGTAAGTCACGCGCAGTAACATCACCAGAATGGCCGTCCAGCAGATTATTTAAGGTCGCATCTCTCATAAACTACGCAAAAGTTCGAAGCCGTGATTTTAATTCGTTTATGGCAATTTATAAGTAGTATACTATACTTGAATCAAAAACAATTTTGATATCTCTATTATTAAGGAAGTCACGGGATGGTTAGCAGGTACAAACACCCTGTATTGCAGATGGTGCGAACTCAAGTGTAACGCCGCATTTCATTTGTGCGTTCTTTTGCGATTCATTCCTCGAGTCGGCTCGCATCTCTAATTTCAATATCCCGCGCGCTCCTTATGAGCGAGCTCGGAGCGAAAGAATTTGGTTTTTCCGAAAAGGCGCCCGATCTTCGATAAGAAAAGTGCCTGTAATAAGATTTTTGAAGTGGCTGTGATCTCCACACAATTTCAAGCTCCTAAGAAATTTGAATGGCTTGACCAAGTAGGCTGTTTTCTAGCCATATTTTTTTTATTTTATTTATGTGGACAAATGAGGCGTACGCTTCTAGCAGCGTCCTTCCGAAAACTTACGTGAGGCCGAATTCCATCTTTGGCCTGTTTGCCACCCTCCCGGCGTAATGTCTTTGTCATTGGGCATGAAGTTCTAACGACAGCCGCATTGCAATTTTCCCGTATGCCGGCATCACAAATTTTGGGGCCGTGCAAGATAATTCTTCTAGGACTGCAGCGTCCTGCAGAAATTGTCTCCCAAGCGATCGCTTCCAAGGGCGTTTGTGGAAACATCTTATAAAACAGTAAGTATATGCAGTTTGATTTTCAGCGATTAATTGTGTCGATAAGGGCGATTTCCACTACAGTATTGCGTGTTTTGAATAAAGGCCTTTGAATATAACCAACAGCACGTGTCAATGTAATACGTAGTTTTATCAACGCTCATGGAAATTTCACATAGGGATAGCTGAAAATTTGTATGTACCTTGTAAAAACCTCACGCAGCGTATCCTTGAGCACCCGGTTTGCAGTCATTTTAATTTATACAGTTTTCAAGGCGGTCGAAGTGAGCTACGTTTTATAATATTAGCTGGATGTTAGCATGGCATTCAGATTTCAATAATTTACTATTTATTATAATTGTGACTCACAATGCTGCTAGGCCCGAAGTTTTATTGTGTTGTAATGTGTTATTTGAATTTTAATAATTTATGTTTTTGTGTGTTTAATTTGGGTGACTCCAAACTTTTGTATTATATATCACTGTAAAGCGTCAGGATTTACCTGAGTTGTCTTAATTAACATTGTTTCTTAACTGCGATGACTATTTGTGATACTGTTGTTAAATATTAAAGTTTTAACTTTTAGTGGTTTATATTCCTTTGTTAGATATACCACGACCCCTCATGAACCTGCTAGAGTTCTTTTAGAGATGTAAATAAAGTAAGAGGCTTCCAAGGTAGATGGCGATTCGTTTTGGTAGCTAGATTTGTTTCTATATTGTGAATAATGACTTGCGCCCATTTTGTTTTAACTAATGAGTGTTTTTCTAACCTTAAGAACCGCTGCCATGCCATATTCTGCCGAGTGTTAGAGCTAGCTAGGGATGTGTTACCTCTTATTCAAGAGTGTTACACAACGCCATAGTTACTGATTTCATCAGTTATAGTTTATATAAGATTAAGAAACACTTAAATTACAAAACAGAAATTAGAGACAATATATGCTCATAGGTGTCTTACTAAAATCTTTAGAAGGTGTTTTTCAAAATTGCATCCCTAAAGGGGTAAAAAGAGGGTACGCGTAAGGAAAGGTAAAGGGTTAACATTATTTATTCAATACTCATTAGTAATGGTGTTTTACTAGTTCGTTTCAAGTAAACTAGGCTATTACTCGCTTGTTTACATCATAACCCACGTTGCCCTTAACACCATGGGTTATTTAGTTTATTTAGATCAGAATCTACGTTACCCTTATAACATGATTATAATAAATAACCCATACGTGACTTATAAGTAATTAACTCATTTCCGGGACCTATAATGCTTTAGCTCACTGTCATTTGTTACTTTGACTTTTCACAACTTTTCAATAAAAAATTTATACTTTTTTGGTATTTGTTGAATTGTTATGGGCAATTAAAAATATGGGCTAATTCGTGAAAATTTAAATGTAGAGCTTTGGCTAGAAGCTCTTTATGCTCATGTAGAGAAATAGTTATTTATGGCATACGTGGGTTACTAGGTATTATCCACTCGAAGTAATTAAACCTACTCGGTAAGCCTCGTAGATTCAAATGCCTTTCGTGTATAATATCTACTATAACCCACTTATACCGTCAATAACTATTTCTCTACATGAGCATAAAGAGCTTATAACCAAAGCGCTCAATTTAAAATTTCATTAATATCTGTCCATATTTTCTTTAATCGTCCATAAATAAGGTAGATACAACAAGTATTGAGTGGAGCAACTTTCCTTTCGACTGATGTGTGATGAGGTCAGGTGAGGTTCGATTTCCGCATTTACTTAGCGTTTACCGTTGTTATTTCGGCTTACTCCATCCTTCTTGGCGACTTCAGACGACGACTTAGGACTTGCACTTCCTCGAACGTTGCAATTGAGTTCTTGTATGTTAATGGGGAGATGGTGCCTTACAACCATTGTCCCCAACACACTAGACGGCTGGTACAGAGGGGAAACTAAAAATAGACCCGGCCTAAAAGAAAGACTAACAGTGGTAAAAAAAATAAATAATAAAGGTAGTAAAAGAAGAAAGCCTGAAGGTAGTCAAAAACGCTTTGAAGCTGGAACAGTTGATGACAGTCCCTTTACCTCCCGTCATATGACGGATGTGTTAAGCTAATTTTTTACAAATTATTCTATAGCGTGTTATCGCTCTATCCATCCATTAGTAGTAAATTATACTATTAAAAATATTCACACTCATGTAAATTGAAAGAGTGGGTTCGGATTCAGTTAAGGGTACTTTTTCTGTTTTATAACCTGCAACCACTACAAACTGCAAGCACGAGAAAATTAGATACACAGTTTACATTGCAATGTTTTTTTAGAATAATAAGTTAGTGATAAGCTTAGCAACAGCAGGCCGCTTAAAAGTAATGCTTTGCTCTTTCGGAAAAATAAGATTAGCACTTTAGCAACAAAAAGAATTTACCATAAGCTGTTTACAAAATGCCCAATCATTTATCGAGCTACAGATATAATATTTTTAAGATTCCAAAAGGTTGAACCTCTGAATTAATTATATAATATAAACTAAACATCTACTTTATTAAAATATTAATGCATCATAACCAATACAACTTAAAATGCATTTCCTTTATTTCAAAATAGTGAATACTAGTGAAGATATATAGGAGGTTGAACAAATATGAAAAGGGACCGAGCAAAACTAGAGCATGTGACATAATTAGGGGAAAGTACTCCTAGTGTCTTGCCAGCTTCTCGACCTCAACGACGATGGCGATAACAGGGTGTTGAATTTTTCCATGTTGTCAGAACGTCTTCCCTTTAGGGTTATGGTTAGTTTGAGTTTAGGAAACAGCATGAAGTGAGCTGGAAGCGGTGAATTAGGAAAATGTTCCAAAACTGCAGCACTTTTTTTCGCAAAATTCGCAATTAATACAGAATGCGTAGGGGCACTATCGTATAAAAGATGCCACTTGCCAGAGGCTATCAAATATGGCCGCACAAACATGACGCCCTTGTAGTATAGGGTAGTGACGGTGACATCCAGTGGCACAAATTCCTTGTGTATAATGCCTTTACTGTCTGGGAAAGTGATCAGCATGGTATTCCAAAGGGATTTTTGGAGGCGAAGTTTTTTTGGTCTGGATGCGTCTTCGATCGCCGACTCATGCTTTGTCTCTTGCTTTCTGGGTCGTACAGAATGCAGCACGACTCATCACCAGTAACAATTAAATTTAGAAAATTTGGGTCACTGTCGGCCGTTACAATAAAGTCGCAAGGGGTGTCCACCAATGGGTTTTTTGCCCAGGGTAAGCCATTTAGAAATACGAGTAGGTACGAGACAAGACTCGTCGTCACAGTTTTTAATATTTCGTATGTCTCGCATGGCAGTTTTCTCCAGTTTGAAGCAAAACTTGATGTTGGCTCTCTGATTCATCTGCCTTGTGCCACACGTGGCACCTACACCAACTTATTTACGCTCATGTCCAGCCATACAAGTTTTGTCAGAACGCCGATTTAGCTATACGTAGACGAAAGTTCCAGCTCCAATTTAGAAACATTCGGGAACATGCAGTATAACATCAGCAATGGTGCCAGTCCCGTTTCATAGTTGTTCCATGTACTCAGATTATCTCTTGAAGTTGAAAATATTAAAATCTCACTCTACTGACCAGAGCCGTGTACTGTTTTGTATACTTCATTTTGAAGTTTTATTCACTGTAGAGCTCTTTAAGTACAGCCCCATAAGATACGGCAGATTTGAAAATCTACAAAGTCAGAACAATATTTTAAAAAATGCAGTTGAAGGAAATTATTATATCATGAGGGACTAAAGTGCACCACTTAACCCCGCGAGTGGAGTTTGTTACCTCGAGGGCGAAGCC
The DNA here is from genome assembly GCA_940337035.1 of Agriotes lineatus. Taxonomy (NCBI): domain Eukaryota; kingdom Metazoa; phylum Arthropoda; class Insecta; order Coleoptera; family Elateridae; genus Agriotes; species Agriotes lineatus. The sequence goes on along the minus strand of CALNHX010009629.1, from coordinate 36,252 downwards.
CGAGGGCAACAACCACTCAAGGAATTTAGGCACTTTAGTCCTGAGGTATATACGCTATTTTTTGCACTTTTGGGAACATTATCATCAAACATTTCCAAAATTTGGAATCTGTCAATTTGGAAACTGGATAGCCTGAATTAGTTGGCAGTACTGAAGTGTATTATCAGTATATGTCAAATTCGAGATTTGCAGGTTAAGTTTTGCATCAGTGTGTGTCAAATAACAAACAAAACCTAACCTACTAACCTCGTGTGTACATAAATTTACCATAGTTACGGTATAATTTTGACTTTAGTTCCTAGGGATTAAATGAGCTACTTTAGTCCTTGTTTAGCTACTTTAGTGCCTGTTTACGGAGACTAAAGTATCAACTTTAGTCCCGAAAGTGCAAAAAATATGCAAATACTTACCGCTACTAGAGACTCGAGAGAGAGTTGTATAAATTTTCCAGCAGTCAAAACGAGAGGACGTTTTGATCGTTCCATGATAAGAAACAGAGATTTGCGAACCAAAGGACCGCAACCAACCCATTTTGTCATATAACAAGCATCTCCTATTTGGGAACTCTGGAAATAATTAGTCATTAGGGCGACATACGCAAATAACGGACACGATTAAATTCTGTAATCCGAAGCGATACCCAAGGTTTATAATCAACCAAGTCAGTTATTTGCGTATCGATCGTGTGTCGTTCAGGATTGTTTGTAATACAAATTTATACATTTTTATAATAACTTATTAAACATAATTTAATGTTATATAAACGGATTGAAATAATTAACCAATAATAATACAATGTTGCGGAAACGTGTTTAACCTGCTAATGATTTAGAATTGGTTATTACTTTCCCCGTAAGTGGAAGTTGCGACATTAATATCTTAACGTTCTTAATAATGCTAACAATAAAATAAAACGCTTGGTAATGCAAATTACATCAATTTGCAAATAAAAAACACAACGCACTTGTTCGTTGTCCCTTTTTGTCTCTTAGAACATTTAGCCCGTATCTGTTGGCTCCCATTTTCATCAAGAGTAAAGTCTGAGCTATGTGCAAGTTGTTACTTTCATTTATTATTCAGTTAAAGCAAAAATAGACGAAACTTTATTTTTTAAAGTTGCTCGCCCTATATATATTTGACCGAAATTTTCCTTTTGTCATGCCAGGTAGACATATAATGCGCATGCAAAATATCGTCTTCCTTCAACAAATAGTTTTTGAGTTTTATACCGGCAACGGACAGACCGACAGACGGAATTGAGAAAACCTGTTTTTCGTCATCTAGGCTAGGACATCTAGGAGCCTTCAAACGTGAACATCTGAAGAAATCTCGAAAGATGATTTTTTCGCGATTACAATACTTTCTTAGTCTTTTAGACGAAGGAAGTAAAAATACAAATAACTCATAAATGTACTTTAAACAGTTTTATTTTTCTCAAACGTTTACGGACAGCTAGCTTAGCGTAAAAGCAACACCAAAGATTTTCTATAAATATTTAAATAATTACAAGATACTTATACATTTTGCTAAAGAAATTTAATGAGTGCTATCATAAATCCTGTCTACAATATAAAAAGCAAGTCGCCCAATTTGCCAATCAATGACAAGTAAAGCCTATTTCAAAACTACTACCTTGGAAGATTGAGAACGATCTACAGAAAACAGTTTCAAGAAAATTATAACATTTTACTGCATAATATAAGAACATTTTAAGAAGAAAACATATATTTAAAAAAGGCATCACAAAGGAATAATTTTAAAAAATATGTGAAGGGTTTTACTCAAAACTATCCTTTCAAGTGGACATTTGACATTAAATAATTTTAAAAATAGAAAAACTAAGGGTAAAAAATAATTTATTCGAGGTTCTAAGAATACTGAAACGATAAACGAAAACACTTGGTAGTGCAAATTACATGAGTTTTCAATTTAAAAAAAACTTTAAGGGCGGTTAAGGCTGCCTTAAATAAAACGCATTTATCGTTTACCCATTTTTCTGCTTTACAGCATTTACAGTTTATCTGTTGTGTTTCATTGTCGGCAATAGTAAAACTTGAGTAATGTGCAAATTATTACTTTTATCTATTTCTCAGTTAAAGCAAAAATTAATAAAAATTTTATTTTTCAAAGGTGCTCACCCTGTTTATATTTGTCTGAAATCTTCGCGGTTTCATGCGTGGTAAATTATAATGTGTATGAAAATATCGACTTCCCCCAACAAATAGTTTTCAGTTATACGGCCAACAAACAGACGGGCAGACAGACAGAAGGAATTGAAAAAACCCGCTTTGTGACATCGTCATCGGAAGGTGATTTTTTCGAGATAGTTCCTTCGTCTTTGAGACGAGGGAAGTAAAAATAACATGGTAGAAGCCAATCCAAAACTCAACGCAACTAGAAAACTAATAATAGTAAACTTGGAAACAGAAATTGGTTATTTCGATTCGATAATAAATATATTAATCGGATGTGACCCATCTGTATTCAAACTACGAATACAGCTTATTATTTTACAACTATAAAATTCACTTCAAGAACTGCGACAAATGGAATTTTGAAGCTCGTAATAATCCATCTTGAAGTTTATGTTAGTGATGCTTATATCGAGAGATAAAGAAAACTGTTCTTCAGCGGGCTGTGGAAATTCAACGTATGAATAATATGTTGTTGACACTGTACGTCAATGTCAAATTCGAGGTTATCAGGTTAGGTTTTCAGTCAGTTATGACACAAATCCTAACCTGCTAACCTCGAATTTGACATTGACGTACAGTGTCAACAACATATTATTCATACGTTGAATTTCCACAGCCCGCTGAAGAACAGTTTTCTTTATCTCTCGATATATTATGTAATTTCTAGTTGTTGTACGCACTACAAAGCAGTAGTACTAGAGGATAGTAAACTCATTTATTCTTTCAATATGAAATACAAATTATTATCGACAACTGCCAAATGCAAATTGTAAATAATTTAGTGCATCATTATTAATGAACGGATTCTTAGGTCATTACTCATAGTTACCTATTATTTAACTGTGGAATAGCAGCGCACCAAAACTCTACTTGGAACTAAAAATTGTGAATATTTCATGGTAAACATAATTATATAAATGAATTAATATTTACATTAATTAATACATATAACCGATCACTGCAATCAGAGCAAAAAATGCCAGTTGTACGGACACGCTCGCAATTACTGCCATCGCAAGCACGTTGGATAAAGTGTACAAGCAACCGTGTATATATAATGACTCTTCCAAAAGACCTGTAAACGATCCGCAGTGCGTAAATTGCCTAGAAAAGCACCCGGAAAATTATAAGGGATGTATCTACTACATCAAGATAAGCCAGAACCAATTAAAAAACAGCAGCTACCGAACACAAATTAGATTATACTCCCAAGTAGTAATAAGAAAGCAAGAAAGTATTACAAAAAAATCATCTTTTCATGGACAACGTCAAGGCACATCTGATGGACCACAAGGTTCAATCGACTTAATCTCAACAATATTAAAATACTAATGGAATTACTCATCCTCCATTTAAATAAAATTATGGCATTTCTAACAACTCTAATTCCAACCTTGCTAGACAATGGATCAAAATAATGTCCAAGAGTGACTAGTTGCAATGCCAATGGTTTCCAACCCAACATTCAATCTTCATAGAATTTCTGGAGAGGCACCATATAGATATAACCTTCATCACAGTCTAATTTTATTAGCACTGAAAATTTTAGAATCCCTGGATACCACGTGTATCGGAGGGACAGAGATGCTTTAATTGAAGGTTAATCTGGCGGAATCGCGATTGCAATCAAAAAGAAAATCAACCACCACTTACTCCACATGAGTGCATATGAAAACATAGAAGCTATTGCCATAAAAGTTTTTATTACAAATAAAAGCTCTTTAATTATCACATACAAACCAGCGAATAAAAGGTTGCTTGAAGATGAAATAGATAAACGTTTCAATAGCGACGGGCCCATGTTACTGTTGGGAGATCTAAATGCAAAGAAGAGCATATGGGGATGTCGAGCCAGTAACCCAGAGGGAGTTAAGTTGCTGACCACAAACCAGACATTTTGGATGTAGCATTACATCAAAATCTTTACAATCGGATACATCAAACAGTAACAGTTGAATTAGACTCATCTGCCCATAATTATTTGCTTTTACGAGACTCCACGAACAATAAGCTTCTCTGAATATAGACGATGCAGTAAGACAGTATACGTCTGCAATGCAAGAAAGTGTACAAGCATCCACCACATCATGAAAACAAATAAAAACAGCAGCACATATTAAAACACCCGATCACACATTGAAGCTGATTAAATAAAAATATAGATACAGAAAAAATGGCCACGATCCCGTTTGCCTTATCTAAAACCACTATATTATCAGCTATGTCATCTAATAAAACACAAATTGTATAGTTTACGAATACAAAGGTACAACACCTACCTGGAATAAATGCACCATCTGGTTGGCCACTAAACGATTGCTACGACAACAGAACGTTATTTGCCCACCTCTGGCTAACAACTCCACGTACTCTTTCGAGTAAAAAAGCAAACTTATTACCCTATTAGCGTATTGTCAACACTAACCAAACTCCTGGAATAGATGATACTTAATGGTAGGTTCTTCCGGGTTATGTCTTGGTCGCCGACTTGACGTTTGCTGCTCATGCTGTCAGCTCCTTCAAAAGTTTTTTAAAGACTGATGTTGGTGCCTTCTGCTCCTGGTTATATACTGAGGAGTTGTTACGGTTCGTTTTTCCGCTTGGTTGCTCACGTGAAACTTGTTTATGGTTTGATTGGTTTTGTAGAGCTACCTTCCATGTGTTACTAAGGCGATAACCGTCTTCTCAATTGTAATTGTTCGAGTTTTTAATCATTTCTAAACATTCCCGAATAGCACGAGAGAAGTTTTTTTAAGTCCTGGGTACTACTTCCACGGAGCCGTAATTTATTCTGTGGTCCCCTATTCTTAATAATTGTTCTGCGATTGCGGATTGTTATGTGTTTCCAAGTAGTGTGTGGCTCTGGTGTTGTTTTATTCTATATTAAATGCTTCTTTCCGTTTGTTCGATGTAAAATTTGCCACAAGTACGTTGGAGCTGGTAAACGCAATCTGTGTGTAACTTAGGCAAATAATCTTTGTTAGAAGGAATCAATTATTCAACCTTTTTTATTGTACTATAGTGGACCCTGATGTTTTTCTTATCGAAGACTGTTACAGTATCAAACTGTTTTAACGACACTCACGAGTGAGTGAGTACCAAATATGAGGACATGTCAAAGAAACGTCCACACTTACCCTGGAACTCGTACGAAACAGGCTAAAAGCCACGGATCGAATACGGTCAAGGAGATGGGCGTGGTCGTAGAAACGGTACACTACAGGGCAAGCGTGACAGTATGTATAGAGTGTTACAAAACAAATGGGCGCCACAAGATTCAAACGCTTATATACCACTTTCGGGCCTCACCTTACATCAATCTTGACACAGTGACTGAGTTACCCTGTAAATAAACATGCACAAATACAAGGGAAAATTATAGGTCAAATACAGTAAACATATCTATTAGGCCACTCTCATGGCCGAAAATTTACAGCGGTTCCGACGTGATCGGCATGTACATCAATCTTGCAACTATAAGGGTAAAGACTAAAAAGAATGAAGTCCAGCTGGGAGACGCCTTAACCAACCAATATTACTCACAACTATGGCGAACAAAGCCCAAGCGCTGGCTCGTAAAAGGTTAAACTTTGTCAGTGGGTGTACCCGCCTTGATTAAATGGCGTACAAAAAATATGTTAGTTTTAATTACATTTAAATGTCAGCTTTCGGCAAAACAAGTTTGAAAGATCGAGCCGAGCTTAAAACACAAATTTTGAATGTGTACGTGAATGGCCCAGGCTTTGAATAAGCGGCAGACGGCAAATATGTTAATTTTAATTACATTTAAATTTAACAAAGCGCACGCTACCTTTATTTGGATTGGCCCCAATGCGTGGCGTTGCTTGTTGTAGGCGGCGACGATTATCGCTGTCACTGCTGTGGGTGAAAACAGTGAAGTCCAAAAAGTGCCCTGCATTATTTGCGGGACGAGATGTGCTATGCCCCCTTGGCTCACTCGGAATAGATCCCGCCCCAAAAGACGGATTAATCAGACCAACAGGCCTCCACAATTAATGAGTGGCGTAAACTAACAAAACGGACACCACCAGCATTGCACCCAAAAACACAACAGCCCACGTTTACAGCACTCCAAACCCCGTCTGATTCCAACACAACACAAAGTCAAATCCTGGGATAACAACACGGTAACAAGCTGCAACAGCACAAACATCGGACGCCGGGCCCGAAGGCAAGGCGCCCGTCAAGAGCCGAAGCTAGCAGATTCAGCGCCTCAAACCCCAGCCGGAGATCAACTCACTCCCCAAGCGACGCGAAGCTAACTTCCGCGCTAAAACGGGCGTCACGCCAACAGATATTGCCAATAGGAACGGGGTAAGTCCCATCTGACGACGATGAAGCAGGCCTCTAGCAAAAAAGGGCAACTAAGCTTAAATTATTCGAGACAGTTCTCTCGCTTGCTTCTACGGGCTAAGTTTTGAAAATGCTGTAACCAGCGCTCTTAAATGCGACGGGACCAAAATCAGCTGTAAATACGACTGAATAGAGATTAGTGCGGTCGCTAAACCTTTAAGCAAACCAAAAGCCAAGTGCGTGTCAAGTTTAGAATTTTAGGTACAAATAGCGGAAATGTTATGTGGTAAAATTTGACAGAAACGGAACCTATATACAGGAGAAATCGTAAACGTTGTACTGAAACTGTTCCAAATGGTTACGTACCTATAGAAATTATAGAAAAATAAAATGGCCTGACAAGACCTTTCTTATTCTGTCGGTTACTGCGGCGATGAAGAAAGACAGGTGTAATTCATAAGTTTAGGCTTAGGTTCCTTCGGTTTTATGGTGTATTAGCATGTTTTCCTAATATCTCGTCGACTGTATCCATTCCTGCGTACAGCTTCTTCCACATGTCTTAGTTCTTGTGGTTTACTGCGTTGGCCCGATGAATAAGAGTCCTGATGAATGATCTCTTTTGTTGAGGATGATAATGAGACGACGCATGTAGATAGCAGTCAGTGTGAGTCCTTTTTCTATACACTGTATGGCTTAATATGTTGTTCACTAACACGACCAGGGAAGGTAGCGTCCATTTTCTTCAGTTTCCATAGTGAATCTTATTTTGGCATGGTGGTTGGTTACGTGTGCCAAAAGCTGTTTTTCTATGGGGACATGTAACGAAAGTGTCGTCGACGACTTAGCGAAACCAGCATTTAAGTTTTCAGATTACTGGACTGAATAGCTTCTTCTTTAAAGGCTTCCATAAATATGTGGCAATGACTGAAGATAATGGGCATCCCATAGGGGCTCCTTCCTTTTGTTCGTAGTACATTCCTTCCAAAGAAAGAAGGTCGTACTGAAACACTTCCTTGCTAACTCTGGGACGTCTTCTCGGAGTCCTTGAGGAACAAAGCATTGTTGTATACGATTTACTAAATCTTCTATTGGTACGTTCGTGAACAGAGATTCCACATAGAAACTGACCAACATGTCCGGGGTCGTTACATCCAATTGATCCAATATTTCCACGAAATGCTCAAAATTCATCACGTAGGATTCTGTTCTGCCTACATATGGTTGTAATATGTTAACGGCGTATCTGCCTAGGTTATTCGTAGGAGACCCGCAAATGCTAACAATTGGCCTGACTGGAACTTCTGGTGTGTGGATCTTTGGAAGTCCGTAAAATCTGGGCGTATAATATTGCTAGACAGTAATCGTCGATCTTCCGACTCTGATATTAATGAGCTCTTGATAGCTCCTCTAATCTGGCTTTCTATCTTCGATGTGGAGTTCTTATTCAGTGTTACGTACTGTTCATTGTTCAGTAGTGACTAAATTTTATTCCGGTAGTCATTTCTGTTCATCACTACACTGTCATTTCCTTTGTCAACACGTATAACTACAACGTTCGAATTGTTGCGGATTTTCTTCAAACTTTGTGTTTCGGCTCTGGTGACGTTCCTCGTTGGTGGTTTGGCACGCTTTAGTATACGACAGGTCCTGTGTCTCACCTTCTCGGCTTCCTCAACTGGGAGTTTGCGAATAGCACTCTCAATTTCAGCGATTACTTCTTCAGTAGGTATTTGGGATAGAGCGATGGCCAAATTCGATTATTTTTCCAAAATTGAGGCACAGTCTTCAGAGAGGGTTGGTTCGAAAAGGTAATTACAGTTTTCTTGAGATCCAATTTTGGAACCGGTGGTACCTTGGATTAAAGCTTCTCAAATTCTTCATACGTTTTGGATTGTATTGCTCAGGTGGTATTCTGAGTGGGCATACGATAGCTTTGCTAATTACAGCAAATGACCGGTAATGCCATTTCTTTTGAAAGAAAATAAAAAGTTTTATTTTTTACTGATATTTTATTTGTAGTCTGTATCGGTAAAACCAAGTATATAAAGCAGTCTATAACACCCTAGAGCGTAAAGAGCAAGCACAATTATAACGCATGATAAGCATGCCTTCTCATAATGAGCAGGCGTAAGCATTACACCCGCTCCTTACGTCCTAGAGCTTTATGAACTGATTTTCTCGCTTTTCAATTCATTTACTTATTCAAAGAGGAAAATTAAATGTAGTATGAACCACGGTCATTACTTGATTTTTATACCCTTCGGGAATAAACACCTTCATAATGCCCTAGCTACATAAATAACTATTCTGACCATCTATTTGCCATCATTACTGCCCGATTCCTTTTAATACTGTTGCCACATATTTCAATAATTGTTTTTCAATCTGTTCTCTAATCACTATTTCAAAGATAAAATTGATTCAACTGAAAACAGTGGATTCTGCTGTCGAGCATAACCTCAAAATATATAGAATTTCACTTTAACGGGTCAACCTGCTCCACAATAGAAAAAAAACATATTTACACATACGAAACAATCACGTTAACATGACCTTCTCTTGTGCAAAAAAGTGAACAGAGTTATAAATCTAAGGGCCGGTTGCAGAAAGCAATGTCAAGTCTGGCGTTAGCTAACATCGCGTCAAAGTGAACAAAAACGAATCAAATCTCAAATGCTTATGGTAACTAATACATTAGTATACAATATTTGATGCGATTTTGTTCACTTTGACGCGATGTTAGCTAACACCAGACTTAACATTGCTTTCTGCAACCGGCCCTAAATCTCATTCAACACCATAACAACAAAGTAGAAATAATTTTCATTATAATATTTATAACTGTAAATAACATTAACAATAAAAACAACACAAGTGCACAGAATAAAAGTAGTGGTGTATTGGTTCATTTATGATATTAGTTTTAATGAAAAAAATGTTATTCTCCTTAGCATAGAATTTCGGCTTAGACCGAGTAGTATTTGTATATGAACACCCAGCATTTTCTGACTTAATGTGCCTTGCACCTTGTGAAGTCGAGAAAAAACCCGCGCGATGGCCATGCTCTTTGGTGGCTCGTGTTGTTTGAGTATCTTGAGAACGAGAATACTTAGGCAGATTTGGCCGTTTTGCTGTTTGTGCATCCATATTCACTAACGTTTTGCAAGACCTTGCAGCTTGCATCATCAGAGTGAAAGTCGCACTAAGAACCGAAGGTCGGTGTGGAGCTATTTATAGTCCTCCGTGCCAGGCGCGCGGAGTGGCGTAACGCTGGTTGGTCGTCCGAGTGCAACGTAATCCGTGGGGCGTGGCCGTATGACGCACAGTGGTTGTGATGCTTTAAATCGTGTATCACAGGGGTCCACGTTTTACTAAGCTTAAAGCAATCTTCCCTGTTGATATTATTTGGATGCTTTTCTATTTCTATGGCGTCACGTATCGCTCGCGGGAGGTAGTGAGGTATTTTGGCAAGTACTCGGGCGTGCTCAAATTCTATAGTGTGCCCATTTGTAAACGTATGCTCGGCTACGGCTGATTTTGTGATGCGTTTGTGTTTGCAATCGCCTTTATGTTCTTGAAGTCTTAGATCAACTGAACGACCAGTCTGTCCAATGTAACTCGAGCCGCAAGAACAAGGAATGCGATATTAACCAGCGGTTTTTAAACTTGGAATCTTGTCTTTTACCGATCACTCTGATGATGCAAGCTGCAAGGTCTTGCAAAACGTTAGTGAATATGGATGCACACACAGCAAAACGGCCAAATCTGCCTAAGTATGCTCGTTCTCAAGATACTCAAACAACACGAGCCACCAAAGAGCATGGCCATCGCGCGGGTTTTTGCTCGACTTCATAAGGTGCAAGGCACATTAAGCCAGCAAATGCTGGGTGTTCATATACAAATACTACGCGGTTTAAGCCGAAATTCTATGCTAAGGAGAATAATTCGAGTAACCGCGAAAGCCTCAAACAGTGCGAACAAAATGTTATCTTGGATTGAATGTGTTTTAAAAAATTACTTTTAAAAGAGCAACGAATTTGAGTTGGTATTATTTGGCGTATTATTTAAATTGTCCGAGCTACGATCTTTCTCTCTGACCTTTGGTAGCTGGTGAATTTTTGTTCTTTTGATCCCGATATCTATCGCCGCTTGGATGCCTGTCTTTTTTAAGCCCAACCTCGATCTTTGACGTCAGTTCTTCCATTCTTTGCTTATTTCGTTGGTTCGAGCTGCATCTTTCTGATTTGCGCGGTATTTTCAGCCGTTACTGACGGCGCTAATATCCCAGCAGCTGCTGCGGTGCTGCTCTAGCCCCAGCAGGTGTATTAGCTGTCCATTTTTTCCAGTTAGAGGCCTTCCTTCGGCCCATGGTTTTTCTTTAACCTCATTCCTGATGAACCCAAATGTTGAGAAGGGCTTGACCTAAATGAGGGGCGGACTGGTGGTATCGCCACGAAACTTGTAATTTCCTCAAACAGCCATCATGTCAAGGGAGTGACCTTTCAGTTTGTGCACTTTTGAGCTATCTCATGAAAGTATGAATTTTGTGGAATACTCCCACGTCTCTGGTTGAATTCTTCGAATTCCCCGTGAAGTTTAGTTTCTGTCATTTTGATTCAGATTGTATTGCTGTGCCGAATTGCCAGAGTGTTCGACTAAATCTCTTCAATATTCCTCGAATTTCACATTTGGTTACTGTGTGATAATTTCCTTTGTTCTTGTAAGTTTCATCCCGGGTTGTGCCTTGGCGCCAGCACCTCCGATGAGTTTGCCCTAAAGCCTTAGCTTAGATAAAGCTTAAGTTGCCATAATAATGTTATTCATCTCTAAACTTTAACAATCAACGTAGTTTGTTTACTTAAGGTACTTGCTATTATATTTACACATTTAACTGTTATATTTTAGACCTTATGTTCATTGGGTGCACCTGGCGTACTGAAAGTTTGTATTGCAGTACCATATTATTGACTATTAAGTATACATTTTGTTATGACTTGTGCGTTTTAGTTACTGCAAATTTAGTTATGGTCTGGATATTTATCGATTATTGTGCTGATGGTTAAGCTTTGAATTTATGAGCTCGTTTCTATCTGACTAAACACATTTATTGTATAGAGACCCATTAGTGCCGCCCTTTGGTATAGATAATTGATTTTAAAATTTTGTAAAGAACCGTAAAGCCTGTTCACTATTAGCTAGCCGTACCTGAAATGGGCCCATGTAAAAATGGGTTATATTCACCTATTTATATTTGAACATTATCTTTTTTTGAATTACTTATTATAAATTTAGGCAAAGTTAGGTTCACGAATTTCTTGTTTATCCCTAAAAGTGGAAGAAGCTTTTTCGAGTTCAAAGCCTTTAAGTGTCTTATTCTCGTTTTAGTTCTAATACAACAATCTCTCTTATTTAAATTATAATTACAATTTATAATTCTGTAATTGACAATTAAAACGCCATATTAATTTCTACAATAATTCTACTTTAATTTATACTCGTATTTATAGAAAATTTTACTTAATTGTAGAAAGCTGTAATAAGTTATAGAAAACTATAATTAGTTTGCTAATCTCTCTCAAACACCAGGAGGAATACCATAATAAATTGGAGAATACTCTCAAGCATGACCCCATTGCAACCAAAATAGACATTAATAAAATGAATAATTACATTACGGACAAAATAAAAATAACGACGAAAAAGATATTAACAAAAATAGGCCACCCCGATAAAAACAACAAAATCTCAGAGACCACACGAAAGCTCATAAAAAGACGAAACCAGGAATAGAGAAGTATGATAAATGAAGAATTAGAAGCAATAAATAAAGAAATAAAAACAAACATAAAAAAAGATACAAAAGATTATAACAAAAGAGTAATTGGAGAAGTGATTGAACAAAACAAAGGGCCAAAAGTATTCCGAGATCGAATCAAAGAAGGCACACCCAACATCATAAGTATAATGGATGACAAGGGCACGATATTGAGGGACAGAGAAGATATAATAAAGTACATTGAACTATTCTATAGAAACCTGTACGAGTCCAAAGAAGCAGAAAACCCCCTAGCACTAAAAACAAAAAGCAACACTAACTAAACATATTACAGAAGTCATACCTCCTATCAACACACAAGAAATAAAGGCAACTCTAAAGCAAATAAAAAATAATAAAACTGCGGGAGTAGACGACATAACCATCGAAATGGTAAAGTTCGGGGGAGAAACGCTATTACAGTACTTGGTGCTCTTGTACAATCAGTGCATTGAGGAAGGAAAAACGCCCGAGGCATGGAAAAACTCAAGGGTCATTCTTATATACAAGCAAGGCGACATCAAAAATCTAAAAAACTACCGTCCAATATCCTTGCTATCCCATCTAAATAAATTGCTTACAAGAATCCTGACAAACCGCATTGCTCATAAATTAGAAGATCACCAAACGCCAGATCAAGCAGGATTCAGACAGGAATACAGCACTATAGGCCATATACATACCATAAGACAAGTTATGGAACAGGTACACGAGTACAACCAACTCCTGTACTTCGCGTTTATCGACTTTGAAAAGGCCTTTGACACAGTCGAGACTTGGGCGATAATCAACGCTCTAAAAAGATGCAGGATAGACTATAGGTATATAACACTTATTAAGGGCCTCTACGTAAACGCCAGTATTACTATTGAGACATTCACGAAAAGTCAACCAATACCAACAAAGAGAGGCATAAGACAAGGGGATACAATCTCCCCTAAACTGTTTACGATTGTTTTAGAGGATGTGTTCAAGAACCTGAACGTGTCAAAATTGGGTATCAATATCGTCGGCGAATATCTCTCCAACCTGAAGTTTGCGGACGACATTGTCCTGCTCGCTACAAACATGTCAGACTTGGAAAAAATGATCAATGAGCTACGAATAGAATCTCAAAAAGTGGGCCTACGGATGAACTTCGCAAAATCCAAAATAAAGGCTAATCGAGACGATGCCACGCCAGTACAGTACGAGAACGCTACGGTGGAAATAACAGACGAATACATTTACTTGAGTAAAATTTTGACATTCAAGGAAAATACACAAGAGGCGGAAGTTAGCCGTCGAATCAGATTGGCGTGGGCAGCCTTCGGTAGGCTCAGGAGAGAGATCTTCAGTTCAAAGTTTCCACAATACCTTAAATCGAGGGTCTTCAACCAGTGCATACTTCCAGTGCTCACTTATGGTGGAGAAACATGGTCAATCAAGAAATCAACAATGGAGAAAATAAAAATAGCACAAAGAAAAATGGAAAGGGCAATGGTAGGAGTGACATTACGGGACAGGATATCTAACCAAAGGTTAAGAAACATAACAAAAGTAGTAGATGTAGCAGAACGCATAACAGGTTTAAAATGGCAATGGGCAGGTCACCTGATGAGAAGGCAGGACAATAGGTGGACTAAAAAGGTGACGGAGTGGCGACCGAGACAAGGGTACAGAAGCAAGGGCAGGCCCAGACAAAGATGGAAGGATTATATAGTGAAGGTAGCGGGGAAAGCTTGGACTAGACTAACTTTTGATTGCAGAATCTGGCGAGACAATGAGGAGGCGTATATCCAAAAATGGATCGATGAACGCTGAATATGATGATGATGATGATGAATCTCGCACTAGATGACGTAAGTGTCTCGAACTAACTTCAGAGCGTTCCTGGACCATCATTTATAAAGCTGACTGTGGTATTTGGACACTATAATTAGCCGTACTACTCGCCCAATTTAAGATACCTAGTACTCGATGCTTGTGATAATTTTAATTAGGTAAAGCACATCGACTTGAATGTGACTTATGCTTTTTACCAGGGCGATCAAGTTAAATGTATAGGTAATAAATATGATCAGTGCTTTAAGTGATTGAGTGGTTGAGATTTATTCTGCTTTGTAAGATACAGAAAAACTTAAATTGGGCTTTTTAGTATGCAACAAAGCGATACCTATTGAAATTGGGAGATAAATCAGATATAATGAACATAGATAAATTACTGTTCATATTATTTTTTTAGTTTTTCATAAAAAAATAATCAGTATTAGTCAGATACAATGCAATCAAGTTTATTTAAAAATTTAACAAAACAAGTTACGTTTCGCAGATAAACATTTCTGCTTCATCAGACTAATTAATGTTTAAAAGACATAATTGAGAATAACATGTGCATAATGATCTGTAAAATAATAAAAAGCAACAGATTAGATTGTTGAATGAATAAGCATTTTCTCACATTTTTTCACCTGATATCATATTTTTTAAATTTACAAAATTGTAGGATTTTTCAATTAAAACCAATCCATGAATAAGTTAAATTAGTGGACATCTTGATATCTTATAAAAAGTTTAATGATTTTTCTATAAGTTGAACGTAGAACTTACGATTACCGAACCGATAATAAAAACCACAAAGTATGGCATTTCTATGGCCCATTGCGGATACCATTCTGGCACCATCATTGCTTTACATGCACTATTCTTTATCAATGCTGTACACTGTAAATAAATAAAAACCTACTCACGTAAAAAAATAACAAAAAAATTAATTTTCCTGAAATGTTGTTAACTAATTGCATTTTACCCCCCTTTTTTAGTTACTTATCCCTTAAATTGGCCAACAAAGTTTTATTACTAGGATTCTTTCATCAACTTTGTTGCTGTATATGACATATTACCGATCGATTAAAAACATAGTTTATTGAAAAAAATGACATTCCTTCTGAGTAATTGAATCTTTTCCAATAAGCATTATTGAGTTTTACTAATAAAATTATTCAACTTACAGAAAAATTATGAAACTTGTTTTAAGATATCAACTTGATGTCAACTAATTTAACTTATTCATGATTGGTTTTAATTGAAAAATCCTACAATTTTGTAAATTTAAGAAATTCGGGTAAAAAAATGTGAGAAAATGCTTATTCCTTCACCAATCTAGTTAATCGGTTGCTTTTTATTATTTTACAGATCCTTATGCACATTTTATTCTCAATTACGTTTTTTAAACATTAATTAGTCTGATGAAGCAGACATGTTTATCTGCGAAACGTAACTTGTCTTGTCAAATTTTTAAATAAATTTTATTGCATTGTATCTGACTAATACTGATTATTTTTTTATGAAAAATTAAAAAAATAATATGCAAAGTAATTTATCTATGTTCATTATAGCTGATTTATCTCCCAATTTCAATATTGTAATTAAACAGGTGTTAACAAAATTTCAAAATTAAAGCGATACATTTTTTTATATTCACTAACAGGGAAAAGTATTAGCAAAACTATATAAGTAAGTACATGCGCAAACGTAAAAAAAATATTTTTATATTAAAATTTAAATCGCCTATTTGAAGTTAAGTTAAATGTCTAACTAAATTAAACCTTGGAAATGAGCCATGAGTGATTTGTGAACTTTTTGAACTTTGCAATAAACGACCTAGTTTTTTAAATTTCCCTATATTTGCAGACGGTTACAGAGAAAACTACAAACCAATCGTCTGAAAATCAATCACGTTTATTAGTAACGAAAAAGCGCTCATAGACAGAGGCAATATTCGTTTAATGGTTTTTGTGATGTTTTCAATTGAGATACTAAAACACAGCAGGTCTCATTAAGCTCCAGTAAAAGCTGGTTCTAATTTCAGTATCATTATTAATGGGAAATAAATAGTATACTAATGTTACGCAGAGCTGAGTCTTGTGATTTCCATGAATACTAATAATTAGAATGCGGAAAAAGTAATGAGTGTTCGGCGAACTCACTATCGGAAATTATATCTGGTTTTTACATTTTACTAACCTTTGATTAAAGTATTTTGCTGTACCCGTCTTTGACATGATCGTTTTACTTAGAATAATAGTAGTACTTATGGCAGAAGAACACATGTACTTATATTGCTCAATTTAAAATTAAACAATTTCTGAATCCTCCTGCGTTTTTAATTTGTAACCTGTAAATATGATTTTGCTCAATCAAGGCGGTATAGTTTAATAATTGTATAATATATTATAATATAATTATGGTTAGAATTGAAAAGGATCTACAAAACAGCTTAAATACATGGAAAGAGACAGTAAAGGCAAACACTGAAAATCATTTATCTAATAGACTTGTCTGTCCGGGACGCTGTTTTGTCTGTCCGGGACGCTGTTTTGTCTGTCCGGGACGCTGTTTCAGCAGCCAAACCGTAAGAGATAGAGAAAAAAGTTATAAAGTTATATGTTTGGAATGGTGATGTCAGGTCAGGAACCGAATTTCAGTCACGTGACACTTCCGGTTTTTGAGAAATCACGTGATTTCCGTCTATCCGGGACGCCGGTCCGTCCGGGACGCTGTTTCAGCAGCCAAACCGTAAGAGATAGAGAAAAAAGTTATGAAAGTTATATGTTTGGAATGGTCATGTCAGCTTAGGAACCGAATTTTAGTCACGTGACACTTCTGGTTTTCGAGAAATCACGTTTTTATTTAATACGTGTTCTATTTGAAAAACGGTCTTTTTTGTTTTATTAAATGAGACATTTGTCTCACTGGTTGCTAGTAAATACTATTAACAAAACAAAGGCAATAGTAATAACGAAAAATCAAGACGTTTATGCTACGTTTATAAGATAGAGCTATAGAACAAGTTATAGTATTTTACATTACAAGCCAGGTAAAACAGTTTTTACTGGCGATAGGATTGGGATGACTGGCGAGCCGTTAGGCGAGCCTGTCATATCCTTGAGCCAGTAAAAATGGTTACCTGGCGTGTATTGTTGAATATTTTATTTGTTCCTCACAGTAAATAACTAGAAATTTACCGTTTATTCAAAATGTCAAACTGACAAGCAACTAAATTCATCAATGTGACACATACTAAGGAAGACAACTCTGGCTTTGCACACTATCATTTATCTATGAGCACGCTTGTAAAATATAACTGGCTAGCCAGTAAAAAATTTACTGGCTAGCCAGTTATGAAACATTTTCAAGGTGAATACAGTGACTTGATAAATTGATGTTTACAAGTGAGGAACAAATAAAAGAATTTATTTGTTGCTCACTTGTAAACATCAATTTATCAAGTCACTGTATTAATCAAGAAAGTTTATTTTAACAAGTTACTAACTTGTAAAATCTTTACAAGTTAACTGTCAGTTTTACAAGCGTGCTCATAGATAAATGATAGCAAGCAAAGCAGAGTTGTCTTCCTTAGTATGTGTCATATTGATGAATTTAGTTGCTTGTCAGTTTGACATTTTGAATAAATGGTAAATTTCTAGTTATTTACAAGTGGGGAACAAATAAAATATTCAACAATACACGCAAGGTAACAGGTTTGACTGGCTCAAGAAGGTGATTGGCTCGCCTGCGGCTGGCCAGTCATATCTTTTTATTCGCCAGTAAAAACCCTCTTACCAAGCTAGTAATGTAAATACTATTAAGTACCTAGGAGTAATACTAGATAATAAAGGCAAACAAGAAATGGACATTAAAGAACGTATACAGGAAACAACTAAAACATACTACAGCATTTGCAAAACTATTGTCAGGAAAAAAGAAGCATAAAAAAACGAACATGTTAGTATATAAAACAATTCTTCTCCAGCCCATACTGTTATTCAAAAGCGAAACGTGGTCCTACCCAACCCTACGAAGAATAAAGTACAAGCAGTGCATATTTTATATTTAAGAGTCCTAAAAGGAATAACAAGAAGAGACCGAACAGAGAACCATTTTGTCTTTACATTATCCGTTTCTCTCAAATCAAAGTCAATGGTATGCAAGTGATCGTTTATAATTTTAAAATTGGTTTTCCAATAGTCCTTAATCTTTATGATTATCTCAGTTTAAACACTACCTACAATTTGTTTTTCGGCATTGATTATTACATGGTCACTTGTTCCAATGGCATTATTCGTATACTATATTTGTTACGAACTTTTTCATTTTCCTAAAGATAAGATCCAACCGACTAAGCAGAGTTTAAAAAGTTTGTAAACATATATATTAAGAAATACTTTGTATATTACCCTGATGATTAGATTGAATTGGCCAAGAGACGTTAGGAGAATTAAAATGCCCGAATAATATTAAACTGTTGTTTGTACTAAAGGTTTGTATAGTTGACCACATAATTGACCAAATAATTGTATTTCCTTTTTGTTCAGAGCGTTCTAGAAACTTAAAGATCGCAAAATGTGCATGTATTTCTATTATACTTTTTACTTAACTTTGTAGTTTACTAGGGCTTTAGCCTTTTTCGGAGGATAATTTTTGTTTGGATTTTGTCTTGCACTTTCTACATTTAGTAGTAATGAAATTTGTGTTTGGGTTTGCCCTTATGAGCAACCTATATACTACACGTTTTCCTTCCATCTTTCCATCTTGTTTGTTTAAAAACAATCCTGACCATAGTGTTTTTCCCTACAAAATAAACAATTTATCCCATTTTGGTTTGAGCATTGTAGAGATTTGCTATATGTAGGACGATATCACAACCTTTCTTGGACGTGTTGTTCCTCTTTTCTGGGTTCCTTTATTGGTGAAATACTTCCTGAGCTAACTTCACACTAGCGTTACTCTTCATTGCTACCAGGAGGAATTCCATGAGTTGGTCAATCGGTGTTGATTTTATGCTTCTTCCACCTTCTAACGACTTATTTCCATACTCGTAACATTCTTTCTGGCAATAAAAACCCAACCAAATGATAAATAATCACGTAATATATTTCTGGTGTAATTCCGTAACACCGAAAGTGATTCATATTGGCAACTTTGTTTCCAACTTATCGTAGAGAGATGACGAAACTTCCTTTTCTAACACATTGCTAAGAACCAAACTATAAGTTCCACATATACACTTCAATCAAAAAGTATTCTCCAACAAAATAATTATTCAATGCGTTAGTGACTTTGGAATAACTGGTTGACGTAGGGGCGAAACTCCTTCGTATTCTGAATAAGGTACTGAAACCTTCCTTCTGGAACCATTTCGTATATTTATCGAACAGTCCTGCACTTAAATCTCCACAAAATTATTTACGTTCGAATTTGGTCAGACAATACTTGAGCACATGGGAATTCTACGTTCTCTGACTTCCAATCCTACATATTCAATTTACAGTACCGATTTTAATGTTTTCCAAAATAATGCTCACCTCGACCTGCACAACTGAGAACCTCTCTTCATGGTTAGTAACCGGCACGTAGGTATACTATAGTAAATTCCTTCATGATATCCAATTCATTTCTCCAAACCTGTCCTGTCGTTGTTTTCCATTTGAATTCAAGTACCAGTTCATCTAGTGACGTTTCGCGTTCCTGCTAATTGTTTGAACACGTGTTAATAACCGTTATCAATTTTTTTCAGCGCTATCACGCCACAAGAGCCATCCAGTCGCGGCATGAAGGCATCTGGGTTTTACCAGGAGTTACATCAAGCCAGATGTTCGTCGCCCAGCACTGCAAGATATAACCGATCGCAGCCAGTGGTTTTAAGTGGGGACCAGCAATACGCAAATCTTTTAGTTGCTCCACTTGGGTTTCCCTAGATAAACGACGGAAGATCACAAACCAGTATAGAAGAACGACTCTCGGCTAGCCTACACTGAGGTGTAATACATCCTTTCCAAACTCTAGTCCAGAACTTGATCTCTAACCGGGAGCCACCTAGGGCTCGAAAGGGTCCTAGGGCTCCACAGTCACCGCTGTCCTCGATTAGTCCTGATAAGCGAAAAACCGCTCGTCCAGTACCTGAGGAGACCAGCATCCAGTGACTAACAACTTGAGCCGATCGCGTTATTGCTTCATTTCCGCCAACCGCGTTCATCTAAAAGAAGTTCTCATCCTAGCTTCCCCCTGAGTAGTTCAACTGCTTGAGATAACCTTCAACTTAAACTAAAACCATCCTGACCCGCTAGAGTTAATGGAACTGCTCTTTGCACTCTTATTGTCCAAGAATTACCCTTCTTCCACGCATGTGTCACATAAATTAAGCACAAATTCGAGGAGGAAACTCTGTCCCAAGCCCGGATGAGAAAGGAGGAGGGTTCTCAAACGAGGTTAGCGGCCTGTCGGCGGTAAAACAATAAGACGCTCACAGTACTATAACATACTATAACAATTAAGACAAAAAAAGGACAAGATTTTCGGACTGCGATTAAGGAACTAAAGCAATCGAAACAAATAATAATTATAAATACAAGAAATAATAAGGAGCCTCGGAATAGGATTGATGATAAGACGACGACCTTGGCGAGAAAAGGGAATAACAAACTAAAAAGGCAAAAGAAACAAAAATGGAGAAAAAAAATTATAATAAGATGCGCTTGCCGAAACGTGCGATACTGGAACTCAAGACGAAGAGATACTACTAGAAATGCAGCAACATAATATAGATATTTTTGCACTCTCCGAAACGAATAAAAGAGGAAAAGGTAGCATTAAATATCCTGACTACGTACTGCGGTAACAAAAAATATAAAAGAGCAACAGCTGGAGTATGATTGCTAGTTAAAAACTGTTATGAACATTCAATAGAAGAAGTACAGTCGTGTGCAAATAAATCTGGGACAATAGTTTTTTCAGATGTATGTTGAGTTGAGAATTGAAGAATATCTCCATAGATTTTCTGCTACCAGAAAGAGCTACATTCTCATTTACTTGTCAAACTTTAATGTAACTCTTTCTGATAGCAGGAAATCCATGGAGATATGCTTCAAATCTTAACTCAATTTACATATGAAAAAGCCATTGTCCCAGATTTATTTGCACACGACTGTACATTACGTAAACGAAAGGATAATTAGAGTTGCTCTAAAATTAACATTCAGCGTATATGCTCCCGACACCTTAAACCATAAGAATAAATAGAACAATTCTACAACAAATTAGAATCTGAAATGAAAAAGTATTAATGATGGGAGACATGAATGCACAGGTAGGTGATGTAGCCATAAAGGGATTGAAACCACAATTTAACGAACCGTTCATTAACCGTGGTTAAATATTAACATTATTTTGCACATTGAACGAGCTTCAAATTAACAACACCTTTTTTAATCACAAAAACCAACATTAGATAACGTGGTCCAACTCAAGAGGACAACAGTCTACTATACACTACAATACTACATAATCACAAACAAACATTTTACAAATATTAGATCTTAGAACGCTAACTTCAGCCAACATTGGATCAGATCAAATCCTTATACTAAGTAAACTACGTCTCAATATACAATACAAAAAGAAGCAACCCCCAATGTATAACAAAATAACATCGAGTCTTTTAATATGGAATCGACTAGAACACTGTGCGAAAAACGATTATCACAAAACATATAAGAAAACATTATTAATCCAGAAAACAATGTCGAAATAAGATGGCAAAAAGTAACCCAGAATATTTTAATGCTGCAAATTAATCAGTAGGCCAATGGAAAATTAAAAAAAACTCGAACAACAGAAAGACATGCTTTTCAAGTACAATAGAAAATTTAACAAAAAAAAAAACGTAACGCTTATCTAGAGTATTTGATAAACAAAACTAATGACGAACATGAAAGATACGTAGAAACTCGAAATCGGGTAAACGCAAAAATACGGCGACTGAAAGAAGAATATTGGAAAAACTTCACGAGTGAAATGCAACATGACCTATACGGTTCTCAGAAAAAAAAAATAGATAAATGTTAAGGATAAGAAAAAAGAAATCAATGAATTTGTACAATCCAGTACTATTACAAAAGGAAACTGGGTGGAATATTTTAATAAATCATATATTAAAAATCAAAACATAACAATAGACCAAGTACAGGAATATGAAATAACAATAAAGATAGGATACCAAGTAGCGTTACATATAAAACGACTACAAAATAGAAAATCAACGGTAACGATGGCATAAATAACGAACTTTTGAAATTCGGCGATAAAGATCTACATTTGCAACTAACAATGCTATTTCAAAAAATTATAGATAGTGGAATAATACCAAAAAAAGCATTACAGTACCTATCTTCAAAAAAAGCTGTAAAATATTTTCAGGGAACTACAGAGGAATAACACTTCTTAATTCCATCATGAAACCATTTACTGATATCTTGAAAAGTTGCTTAAACAACTACATCGTCATGAGCGACGAACAATAAAAATTTTGCAAAAATCGATCTACTGTAGATGCCATCTTCACGTTACGACAACTTCAACACGCATAATGGTAAACAAGAACTTGACAAAAGAAATTCAAATGGAGACCGGAATTAGACAAGGCGATTCGCTAAGCCCGTTTCTGTTTAACACAATCCTGGATAGCATAATATAAAAGACCAAAACAGCAGGTCGAGGATAAATTACAAATAAAGAGGAATTAAAAATAGTATGTTATGCTGACGGCGCCGTTTTAATAGCGGAAGATGAGGATAAGCTCCAAAGATTAAGCCACTCATTTCACCTGGAATACTTACAATATAACATGGAAATAGCTGTGGAAAAGACAAACTCGCTAGTAGTGTCTAAACAACGTAATCGATGCAAACTCGCAGTTAACGACAAAGTGATGAGCAAGTAATTAAATTTAAATACTTACGAACAGACATAACCGCCTACCAAGGTTGCAGGTTTGAGCAAGAATATATTCTACATAGTGATTCGTAATTTGTTATCACTTTAACAATATTCGAACTTGGACCTAGAGCTACCTGTGTGCACTCTTAACTAATAAAGTAAATTGCAGGTAAAGTAACCAAAATCTGGTATAAAAAAATTGCAAATCTATGTTTATAACATCACAACCTAACGCACAATTGGAGATTGTTATCACTGAACCATGTTGAGTTTTAATGCTGCCATTGCCACTAATTTTGTTGGTACGCTTACCGAATGACTGTATTTTACCAACTACGCCAAAATATTGGAATCCATTTCGAAAAAAAAATCGATAAACAAATCCAAAAGTCTCAACTTCCTTCTATGTATTTTATTGACAATGATCCAGTAGTGACTTATAGCAAATTAGACTTTCTGACCAGTAAAAATGTTTTAAACTGTCTAGTCAGCGTTGTAGAGTGCTTACAATTTCTGACAGTGGTCATTATGTTCTTTTATGTTTACATATAACCCAATCCCAAATTTGTTTGCGCCATCTTTAGTGCGGCTTATCCCGATAATTTGACCGGGACGCCAACGTTAAAACTCTTCACGTCTGCCCTAAAGGCAATAATTTAAATTTTTACGAAATCTTCGAAATTGTCTCCCGGTTAAACGATCGTTGCCTCAATGAGGTCACGGAGTTTGCAAACAGTAGCAATTATATTTTACTCAATCTAAAATTTAAAATTTGATTAATTGCTTAACTTATTCCATTTATCGGTTTTTTGTGGCTTTGATACGTATTTTACAGTTCTCACCTTGGCTGACCGTTGTATATAAACAAATAATTTATTTCATTAAACATGTTGGTCACGTTCTCTGTTTTAATTTTAATTGTTTATTTATGACTGTCCAATTTTGACAATAGGTGAGGTGTTTGCTCTCTGTTTCTTTCACCGTATTTTATAAACTTCATCTTTTAGCCTGAAGATGGTTTAACAGATAAACCGAAACATGTAGCGTGTGTAAAAAAATATATGTTAATTGTTCTGGGGAAGACTGTGTTTAATTTGCATTAATTTACTGAATCACCTCATTGTGAGTATGGACCAGATCCTGAATTTTTTTTCCGATAATTTGGTTTACTATTGACGCATTAATCGTCAAACTCTACTTATAAGGTACAATATTTAGTAGCCGAGCTCAGTACCTCAGCGGGTAAGTGTTATGACTACTGATCTAAGAGTCGCGAGTTCGATCCCCAGTCCCGGCAAGGTTTTTAAAAATAGAAAACTGCGGACAAAAACCTCTACCGAATGCCACCATTCGCAAGATCACTTGCTAGGGTTAGAACTCCTTGGTCGGAAAAATTTTAAGTACTCCGTATGCCTAGACCTTGTTGTGCGAGCTCGTAGGTTAATATGAGTTTCTTAATTAGTGGACTGTATTATCTGCTGCTTCCATCGCCAGGAATCGCATTAAATGATGTTGGAGTAAAACACTTCACTACTTTTAATGCCTTTAATTAACTACTGACAAATACAACACATTTTTAATGCTAGGACATCTAGCTCCGTGCCGCAGCACAACCTTTCACAATGACAAGCAGTTGTGTACTCTTCGCTGCTACCGCGGCCCTCAGACTATATAAAGGGTGGGGCGCAAACATACTCCCCGCCAAAAATATTTCCTTAAATATTTTTCAACCTCAACAATACAAATTTAATCTTAGTATCTAAACAACTAAAAATCTAAAATCGAAACAGCTGATTTTTAAACTTAAATACTAATTTATGTCTAGTCGCTTCTTAACTATCGCGCACTTCACTGGCACAATGCTCTGCCTTTTCGCACTCACTTGGAAGTACACAAATCTTTTTTATACTGCGACGTGTAAGTCCCTTTGAGGTGCGTACTTCAACAACACGCACGATGTCGTCCTTGCCAGGAAACACCTTGGTGAATCGACCTAGCCTCCATTGACAAGCTGGTAGCCCGTCTTCTCGCAACAGCACCATGGTTCCTTCCACTAGGTTTCTTGTTTGTGCCAAACCTCGCCTTGGTCTTTGTTGGAGACCATTTAAATATTCCAGTTGGAATTTTCTCCAATATTGTTGTACCATAGCTTGTACGAGCTGATATCTAGTCAATCTATTTGTATGTTCACTGAGTAAGTTAGGATCGGGTAAGGAAGTTAAGGTTCTGCCGATTAGAAAATGTCCCGGTGTTAAAACCTCAAAATTTTCAATATCCGAACTTATAGGTGTTAACGGTCTAGAATTCATTATGGCCTCTGCCTGAATTATCACAGTATTAAATTCTTCGTAAGTTAAGCTGTGCGAATTCACAATTCTTTTCAAATGAAACTTAATTGAAGCTACAGCTCTTTCCCATAAACCTCCCTGTTTAGGACTTCTTGCAGGAATGTAATTCCAGTTAACCCCCATTTCTGATAATGTATTATGCAAAACTTCTTGTAGTTCCCTACTCTTGTAAAATTTTAAAAACTCCTTTAATTCTTTATTTGCTCCCACGAAATTCGTGGCATTGTCACTGTATATATTTATAGGTTTACCCCTTCGTGCAACGAAACGTCTAAAAGAAGCAATAAAATTTTGTGTTGTCAAATCGGTTACCGCTTCTACGTGTATGGCTTTTGTACTAAAGCATACAAACACCGCAATATAGCATTTTATGACCTTGCTTGATCTAGTTTTTCTATCTTTGATTAAAAAAGCTCCTGCGAAATCTACTCCACAGTTTTCGAAAGCATATGTCGGTTTTACTCTATGGGAAGGCAAAGAGCCCATTAAGGTCCTACAGGGTTTTGGCTTTGCCTTAAAACATACCATACATTGATGTACAATTTGTCTCACTATACCTCTCCCCGCCACTGGCCAATATCGTTCTCTAACTATAAATAATGTGGCTACAGGCCCCGCGTGCAAACTTATTTCATGAATATGCTTGATTATTAACATTGTCAAAATATGTTTAGAAGGAAGTATTATCTGATGTACGCTATCGTAGCTTAACTCTGAGTTTTGTATCCTTCCACCTACTCGAATCAATCCGTTTTTATCAACAAATGCACTACATTTTTCCAATTTATGGTTATTACTTAATAAACAACCTCTTTTCAAAATTTTTATTTCACCCCAGTATGCTTCTCTGTCCTTTGATCTTAGATATATACACGCGGAGTGTCCTTTGATACTAGCGTCACAAAATGCATGCAACTCGACCAATTCATTCTCTTTATGCAAAACGTGCCGCGGAATTATAGCATCTTTTAATTGTTCTAAATCGTTTTTAAATGATTCCCATTTCTTCACTGTTTCATCAGGTAGCGGTTCGTCCCATGATATCTTCAACGACCACAACCCTTGCATGAATAATTTTGCAACAATAACTACAGGTGCTAGAATCCCTAATGGAACATATATGTTACTTATAGCCGACAATACTTCACGTTTTGTAATAGCATTTTTCCTATTACTAAACATATCTACCTTGTATTTTAATATATCATTTCCCGGACAATAGTAAATTCCTAACGTTTTATGTATATCATCTTTTTCTAATGTTAATGCTTTCAACACATCGCCTTTATCTACGGAGTCCTGAATTAGCCTATTATCATTTGCTACCCATTTTCTTAAATTTAATCCAGCTGAATTTAATATACTAATAATTTCACGTTTTAAAGTAAGTAATTCTTCAACTGTATCGGCTCCGCATACTAAATCATCGTAATAAAACGAATTATCGATCATTTCACTAGCTTTTGGAAATAGTTAGTAGTAGGGATACCTCACTTCTGGATCACCTCATGTCATTTCTGGATCACTTTGTGGCTGACGCAATATTGCGCAATCTCAAGCGCGCCAAACCAAATGTCAAAGGTCATCGGTGTCTGTCAGTCACCAAAAAATCTATCTGTCTCTCTTTAACACATAAGGTTCTACAAAAAAACCATCTTTCTCTCTCTAACTCAAGCGAGCCCGGGGGCAGAGCCCCAGCCGCCATATTGTGGGGCCCTCATGTGCAAGTTTGGGAGCGGAGGAAGGTTCAAGGTCACACCAACCCCGAGGGTTCCAGCCGTCGGGGCCGCATGCTCAAGTTAGGGGGTGGGGGGAAAGATTTACATCAGATTTTTTTGTATATTTAAATAGAATAACAAGTACTGGGCATTTTTATTAAAATACAAATTTAAGGCTAATTTGTCATTCAACTCTGCGGGGCGGGGTGGTGGGGGGAAAGGTGGTTCGCTACGGGTTTACATCGCGCGGGGCAGAGCCCTAACCGCCGGGGCCCCCATGTTCAAGTATATATTTTCGGGTAAGATATTGCGTAACATGTTCTGGGTATTGCGCAACATCAACCCCAGGGGCAGAGCCCCATCCGCCAGACCCTCATGTGTAACACCAACCTCGAGGGGCAGAGCTCCATCCGCCGGGGGGCCCGTATATTTAAGGCTAATTTATTCCAGCGCTGCCAAATTTTGATGAGCGTGGGAACCGGAAAGGTGTCATCTTCATTAGCTTGGGTGCCATCTTCATAATGCCAAATGTCAAAGTTTATCGGAGTCTGTGCCGCCATATTGTGGGGCCCCCTTGAGCCGCCGGACCCCCATGTTCAAGTATATATTTTAGGGTAAGATATTGCGTAACATGTTCTGGATATTGCGCAACACCAACCTCGAGGGGCAGAGCCCCAGCCGCCGGACCCCCATGTTCAAGTATATATTTTCGGGTAATTTTTTAAAGCCAAATATCAAAGTTCATCGGTATCTGTCAGACACCGGGGCAGAGCTCCAGCCGCCGGGCCCGCATGCGCAATATCAACCCTAGGCCAAATGCCAAAGGTTATCGGAGTCTGTCAGACTCCAAAACTCTATCTTTCTCTCTCTAACACATAGGTTTCTACAAAATCCATCTTTCTCTCTCTAACACATAGGTTTCTATAGGTATCTCTATCTACATAACATAAAAATGTAGGAGCGGAGGAAGTTTCAAGGTCGCATCGCAGGGCAGAGAGGATGCAAAGGTGTCATCTCCGGGGCCCCACCCGCAAAGGTGTCATCTTCATTATCTTGAGTGTCATCTTCATAATGCCAAATGTTCATCGGAGTCTGTCAGACTCCAAAACTCTATCTTTCTCTCTCTAACACATAGGTTTCTACAAAATCCATCTTTCTCTCTCTAACACATAGGTTTCTATAGGTATCTCTATCTACATAACATAAAAATGCAAGAGCGGAGGAAGTTTCAAGGTTACATCAACCCCAGAGGGCAGAGAGGACGCAAAGGTGTCATCTTCATTATCTTGAGTGTCATCTTGCCATTGTGGAAAGCGGTTTCAAAAGTCGTTAGATGTGAATAACATCCCCTAAACATCAACTCCGGGGCCCCATGTCCAAGTATATATTTTCGGGTAAATTTTTTAAAGCCAAATGTCAAAGTTCATCGGAGTCTGTCAGACCCCGGGGGGCAATGCAAATTTAAGGCTAATCTATTCCTTAATGTAAAAATAGCGCCGTGGCTAACTGGCAAATTTTGATGAGCGTGGGAACCGGAAGTGAAACCGCAAAGGTGTCATCTTCATTATCTTGAGTGTCATCTTCATAAAGCCAAATGTCAAAGTTCATCGGAGTCTGTCCGCCGGGGCCTCCATGCACAAGTTAGAGGCCGGAGAAAGCCTCAGCCGCCGGACCCGGGGGCAAAGCCCCAGCAGCCGGGGCCTCCTTGAACAAGTTAGAAGATGGAGAAAGTGTCAAAATGAAAAGGGGTTGTATCTCGTAAACGGGTGGGAAAAATGAAAAACGGGTGAAAAAATGGCACCCCCACACTACTTGTTAACCCCCATCTGGAAATGAAGCCATCTATAACATATTAAAAATTGAAAGTGCCCTTATGACAATTTTTGTAAAATTATATTTTCGAACCGCAAGAACTGATAAACAGCCGAATGTCGGGTGGCTGAACACTAAAAGGGGTTATATCTCGTAAACGGGTGGGAAAAATGGAAAACGGGTGAAAAAATGGCACCCCCACACTACTTGTTAACCCCCATCTGGAAATGAAGCCATCTATAACATATTAAAAATTGAAATTGCCCTTATGACAATTTTTGTAAATTATATTTTGGAACTGCAAGAACTGATAAACAGCCGAATGTCGGGTGGCTGAACACTAAAAGGGGTTGTATCTCGTAAACGGGTGGGAAAAATGAAAAACGGGTGAAAAAATGGCACCCCCACACTACTTGTTAACCCCCATCTGGAAATGAAGCCATCTATAACATATTAAAAATTGAAAGTGCCCTTATGACAATTTTTGTAAATTATATTTTGGAACTGCAAGAACTGATAAACAGCCGAATGTCGGGTGGCTGAACACTAAAAGGGGTTGTATCTCGTAAACGGGTGGGAAAAATGAAAAACGGGTGAAAAAATGGCACCCCCACACTACTTGTTAACCCCCATCTGGAAATGAAGCCATCTATGATATATTAAAAATTGAAAGTGCTTTTATGGCAATTTTTGAAGCTGCAAGAACTGATAAACAGAACATAATTAATAGGCAAACGACATTCTTGAACTTGTGACATTATCGTTTTGCTACATGTATTAACTAATATAAATAACAGTTATGTCGGCGCGCACACGTTTAATACAATTTTAAACGCCTGCCTATTGAGGCCTAGTTTTTTTACAGGTTAATTTGTCGTAACCTAAATCATTCAACCCTTATCTTGTTGCACGGAGTGGGAGGAGTCGGCGCCCAGGAATCTGTGAGTAAGCCACATCAACATATTTTTATGGACACCCGGGGTACTCATATATTTTATATTCAAACCTGCTAGATGAAAGCGATCACTCCTATGCGGACAATAAAATTATCTAATTAATAACAGTTGTAGGAGCGTCAATGTCACAAAACATAAAAATATAGCAGATGTAATTAATGTTCGCGAATATGCAATGCGGTGAAAGTGTAAACTTGAACTGACCCCGGCAAAAATCGAATGTCGCGCTACGCTAAATTGCAAATATGTTTTTCAATTAGGCGCTAGTTATTATATATTTTGTTTTACGTATTTTCGATATGCGCTTTAATCCTGTGTTTCTAAAGAGATTATTCACTGAGTGCTTTGTACAGATGCATGTAATCCGCTCTCAAAAATGCCATTTACATTTACCTATAAAGTTGTTTTATTCCATTATATAATGATATGATACACGTTTAACAAAGCGCAATAACAAATCGGTCTGGAATGATATAAACAAGCGGGTCAACCAATTTTTAAAATAAATATTTTTAAAAGTTGCCGTTTTTTATTACAGCTTATACTTCGGAGCATCAACGAAAAATTTTTCTTTTTTACCTGGTAATAAAGCGCAATGGTGGTGTGTTTTTAGCCCGCTAGTAACATACATTTAATGTTGTATAATATAATTTCAAGGAATCCTTGAAATAATAGGTTCATCGAAGAATGCACACCAATTAAATCAAATACGAGACGCATACCGCAGTAAACGTCTACTTAAATTAATAATTTGAAGGGGCTGTTATCTTAAAATGTACTGCTCGGGTTTGCAGACGCAAATTGTTAAAGTTAGTAGACACGTTTTAACTAAAAAAATATAAAACCTAAACTCATTTATTTATTTATTTATTTATTTAAAGTAGGTACACATAACAGACTGATGGCAAGGGCGTACATAAATTTAAAAAAAGCAAATGAATCAGTCATCAATCCAAACCGCAGTGTACACAGCTTGTTAATAAAAAAAAAAAGGAAACAATTTACATATTATAAAAATATACATCAACTGTACAGTGGGCGTACATTACTAGCCTAGTTTTTCGTTTAACAGACGGGAGTTATGTAATTGGCGTTTATATGTATCTAAATTACTATTAAACAGGTCCACATCTCTGTAGTTAGCAAAAAGCAAGTTAAAGGATCTACACATTCTGTATAAAGGGTTGTTATACGTAACATTATTCGTACATGTCGGGATGTCAAATACCATACGATTCCGCGTACGAGATAAGGTATTAAGTGAAATATCTGACAGAAGTGAGGTATGGGCACTATTATTTAAAATTCTATGCAGATAAATCATTATGCGTCCTAAAGCGGCACTGGTGCAATTTCTCTCGTATTGACACTCCTGCAACTGATCTTGAGCTCACAATATTACCTTTCTAATTTAAGGCGGTTTATATCGCACTTGACCTTCGACTCATAGGACAGGTGCACACTTTCGCTGCATTACGTGTTCGAGAATGTTAATTTCATATATTAAAACAGGGGCATTATAAACAAAACCTACTATGTAAAGCAATAAAATTAAGACACGAGATAAAGATGGGGAAAAAATTTGCTACAAAGGTTTCTGCAGTTTATATCCGTAGGTGTGGTTGTTGGCCACCCGGATGTACACGTGTGTTCATAAAAATGGAATACACTTACTGTTGCACTGATGTGAAAAGTCGTATTATTCGCATTATTAAATAAATTTTTATACGATATCTTTATTTAACCATTTTCTTTTAACTTAATACAACAAACAATTTCACTTTATCGATGTTTCAAGCCAACCGGTATTTCAAAAATCAGTTCAACAGTAAGTGTATTCCATTTTTTATGAGCACAAGTGTACATGTGGGAAAATTGCCCGCAACAACTCGAACAGGGAGCAGAGGGGCTAATTCAGAGATTTATATCATCCCTGTTTTACCAATAAAAGAAAATAAAAAATTGCTGTTCTCTCTCTCTGTCATACATGCCCTGTAAGCTCCAATCAAGGGATATGTACTCGCACTGAAAACGAGAGAGCGGGCACATGGGTCATAGATGAGGTTAGGGCGGCTCTCAGCAAAGGATATCGCATCTTAAAAATTCAAGAAATATGGAAATATACGGTATGAACGGGTCTGTTTACAGAATTTATAGTCACATTTCTGAAAATTAAACAAGAGGCATCAGGATGGCCTCAAGGCTGTTCAACTGAAGAACAGAAGCAGCAATATATAGACGATTATTTTCGAATCGAAAGTATACGACTGGCCCCGGCTAAAATAGAAAGAAACCCTCGTTTACGCTCCTTGGCTAAACTTATGCTGAATTCGTTCTGGGGTAAGTTTGGTCAGCGGGAAAATCAGCCCAAGACAGAAATAATTACAGAGCCTGCTGAATTGTACTCGCTCCTAACCAACCCAGAAATCAATATCTGACATTTAAATCCTGTTAATGAAGAAACTATAATTGTTAATTGGGTACACAAAGAGCAAGCATCTGAGCCCCTATTGACTGTGAATGTGGCGATATCCTGTTTCACGACTGCGCTGTATAACGAGATGGAAAAATTGGAGGGAGAGGGTTTTGCACGGAGATACTGATTCACTCCAGTACATATCCAAGGAAAATCACTATGAACCCCATCGGGGAACTTCCTATGTGAAATAACCGATGCGCTAGAGGAATATGGACCAAGAAGTTATATAACTAATTTTGTAACAGGAGGACCTAAAACATACGCCTATGCGGTTTATTCGCCAGAAACAAATATGCAGAGATTTGTAAATTTAAAGGTATTACCTTATCGCAGAAAAATCTTGAAAAAGTTAATATGTGTGTTTTAGAAGATCTAATACTAAATATGGGTAAAGACGACAAGGAGGTAATTCTGTTTAATAAAAACATTCGTACAACTATGAACCATACGATAGTAACAAAAGACGAATTTAAAAACCTCTAAATTACATTTAATAAACGCAGAATCATAGAAAATTACGATTCTGTGCCCTATGGGTACACCAAAAGATCAAAACTTGTTTAAACAGAGTACCCCATGTTAGAAGTACTGATAGCCTCCAGAATATTTTGACAGTTCGCATGTTAGCAGGTTAACAGTTCGAAGCAGTTAACCATACGATATATGAAAAACATTAAAAAACAGTGTTAAATTAGCCTAATATAACAGATAGCTACAGCTATATGGCACAGCCAGCTGTCATATACAGATATAACCAACAGGTCAGAAAATGTTTCAAACAGGTCTGAAGCAACCACCACTCAGTCCAACACAATCCCTTTGCATGTATCATGCTAAAACTTATTATTATTGCGCGTTGTCTAACGTGTATTATTTACAGTTCTAAAGCACATAGACTTACATGGCGGTGGCTTTGTCTAACACGCAGTTGTATATGACACTAGAAAAAGCTATCATATTTAAATAATAGGGTGCGCGAGTGTGTCGTTAACCTAAGAATCGCCTAGGTTTCTACAAGTTACTAAATTTACTATCTATCCAGCGTAAAAATATAGGAAATGTACGCCGCAGTGTCAAGTTCAATATGACCTACATTATGCGCATAAAATTAGAAAGGTTTGCTTAATTATTATTGCGCCAATTTGCATAAGTCTATACAGACAGACTAAGAAGGTCTACCGAGAGCAGAGAGCATCTGTCTGTCTGTTTGTCTGTCTGTCTGTGTAAGGAGCAACGTCTTCCGATTTAGTTTACATCTTTCCCTTGCATCTCTCCCAACGGCCGCTCGCCGTTCGACGTGCGTTGCCCGGCCCTAATAAAGAAAAACTCTTGCAACAGGTGAACCGCATACGCTAGGGCCCCGGTTCTTGCATCTAATGCCTCAGCACCGATTATCAAAGAACTGAAGCGTCAAGAACAAAAAGAGGAGGCGCATAATAGAGGGAATGTTGAATAGCAATCACAGTCTGTCTGTCATGTTTAAATATTTTTGAGCAACTGTTTTATGAACACAAACACGCATCATAACCCTAACAGCGAGCAATATTGAAAATATAATTGTATTTTTTGGTTAAAACATACATGTATTATTGTTAAAAATAAAAGTATTAACTAAACTGCTAAATATTCAGGTTTTACACAAACGAAACACATATCTATCATAAATGTCTTTCGTTTATATAACATATAGTGATTAAAAGATGTATGCCCGACCGGAGTACGTATTAAGTACAGCGTTTATCTCAATTATATTACCTTGGCCTAGAACTGTGTTTACTTTCGGATAACCAGGT
Source organism: Agriotes lineatus (assembly GCA_940337035.1). Classification (NCBI taxonomy): domain Eukaryota; kingdom Metazoa; phylum Arthropoda; class Insecta; order Coleoptera; family Elateridae; genus Agriotes; species Agriotes lineatus. Next base: position 2,067 of record CALNHX010009629.1, on the reverse strand, counting down.
TTGTGGTATAAGTGTTTGCACAGCAAATACTCGCAATGCTTTGATGTGTACTTTTTAATTGAATACAGGGAATATGTGCCGGTATATACTGGTAGGAACCATGTCAAAATGGTTAAAATGTCGACGAGAAATGTAATTCAGGATGATTTAATCACCATAATAATTCAAACAACTTGACGCATTTTTAAAATTATTTATATTTTGATGTATCAACGGTGACTTGATTACATACATGCATTGGCACAGGGATTAGGCTATGTTTTTCACTTATTCTGAAAACTGGTTTGATTTCTAAAAATCCGATGCTATTAACTTGTTCCAAAGAAGAAAATCATATTTAAAATAAAATACTTATTTAAATTGGCGCAATAATAATTAAGCAAACCTTTCTAATTTTATGCGCATAATGTAGGTCATATTGAACTTGACACTGCGGCGTACATTTCCTATATTTTTACGCTGGATAGATAGTAAATTTAGTAACTTGTAGAAACCTAGGCGATTCTTAGGTTAACGACACACTCGCGCACCCTATTATTTAAATATGATAGCTTTTTCTAGTGTCATATACAACTGCGTGTTAGACAAAGCCACCGCCATGTAAGTCTATGTGCTTTAGAACTGTAAATAATACACGTTAGACAACGCGCAATAATAATAAGTTTTAGCATGATACATGCAAAGGGATTGTGTTGGACTGAGTGGTGGTTGCTTCAGACCTGTTTGAAACATTTTCTGACCTGTTGGTTATATCTGTATATGACAGCTGGCTGTGCCATATAGCTGTAGCTATCTGTTATATTAGGCTAATTTAACACTGTTTTTTAATGTTTTTCATATATCGTATGGTTAACTGCTTCGAACTGTTAACCTGCTAACATGCGAACTGTCAAAATATTCTGGAGGCTATCAGTACTTCTAACATGGGGTACTCTGTTTAAACAAGTTTTGATCTTTTGGTGTACCCATAGGGCACAGAATCGTAATTTTCTATGATTCTGCGTTTATTAAATGTAATTTAGAGGTTTTTAAATTCGTCTTTTGTTACTATCGTATGGTTCATAGTTGTACGAATGTTTTTATTAAACAGAATTACCTCCTTGTCGTCTTTACCCATATTTAGTATTAGATCTTCTAAAACACACATATTAACTTTTTCAAGATTTTTCTGCGATAAGGTAATACCTTTAAATTTACAAATCTCTGCATATTTGTTTCTGGCGAATAAACCGCATAGGCGTATGTTTTAGGTCCTCCTGTTACAAAATTAGTTATATAACTTCTTGGTCCATATTCCTCTAGCGCATCGGTTATTTCACATAGGAAGTTCCCCGATGGGGTTCATAGTGATTTTCCTTGGATATGTACTGGAGTGAATCAGTATCTCCGTGCAAAACCCTCTCCCTCCAATTTTTCCATCTCGTTATACAGCGCAGTCGTGAAACAGGATATCGCCACATTCACAGTCAATAGGGGCTCAGATGCTTGCTCTTTGTGTACCCAATTAACAATTATAGTTTCTTCATTAACAGGATTTAAATGTCAGATATTGATTTCTGGGTTGGTTAGGAGCGAGTACAATTCAGCAGGCTCTGTAATTATTTCTGTCTTGGGCTGATTTTCCCGCTGACCAAACTTACCCCAGAACGAATTCAGCATAAGTTTAGCCAAGGAGCGTAAACGAGGGTTTCTTTCTATTTTAGCCGGGGCCAGTCGTATACTTTCGATTCGAAAATAATCGTCTATATATTGCTGCTTCTGTTCTTCAGTTGAACAGCCTTGAGGCCATCCTGATGCCTCTTGTTTAATTTTCAGAAATGTGACTATAAATTCTGTAAACAGACCCGTTCATACCGTATATTTCCATATTTCTTGAATTTTTAAGATGCGATATCCTTTGCTGAGAGCCGCCCTAACCTCATCTATGACCCATGTGCCCGCTCTCTCGTTTTCAGTGCGAGTACATATCCCTTGATTGGAGCTTACAGGGCATGTATGACAGAGAGAGAGAACAGCAATTTTTTATTTTCTTTTATTGGTAAAACAGGGATGATATAAATCTCTGAA
>CALNHX010009628.1:0-47948 GCA_940337035.1 Agriotes lineatus | reverse complement strand
ATCCAATAAAATCTTTGTTAAAAGTAAAATTCTTTGATTTGGGAAATAAAACAAAATAAATTGTAAGAGATTAAAGTTGGCCGAGGATTTTCAAATTTGGTATAGGAACCTAGATGTTGATTCCAAACAATTTTTCTTAATAACTTTTTGTCGTATTTTCCACATAAAAGGCACTTTACCTAAAATCAAAAAAGATTTTTTAAAATTTCCAAGGCATACTTGATTTTTCAAAACTGAAATTATGTTAGAAATTTGCCTTTAACCAAGCAGGGCTGAACTACAAAAAATAAAAATTTAAATCGAGATTTTTTTATCTTTCACAAGAGTCGTTTCATCTATCCGGGGACACACTGTATATGCGCATATTTTGGTTTTTTTATGCATATTAATGCGCCCTTTAGTTATAATTAGAAAATGGAATTCAGATAAAGACTTAAGAAAGTCAAGGTATATATCACCTTCACCAAATGTTATCTATAAAAATGTCTTTATGTAGGTACGTATAAATAATATCCATATTATTTACATACTTATCCAGTGACCTTTTTTATCTTTGGTGTAGAGGAGCCTTATTAATTGCTTCAAAACCAAAACAGGGCTTTTGCTGGTATTAACCACATTTTACAAAAAATAGCAGGTACGAATATATCTATATCTATGTATCCATAAAGAAGTTAATTTTGCAGATTTTCTTTTTAGGTCTGCCCTAAATCAGTTGATATACATAATGTGTCATAATAACATAAAAAAGGCAAACGTCAACTACATGCTGAATTTTGTAAAAATGTATACAAATGTTTACAGAGAAATATGGACGATGATGTAGTACATCAAAATGTTTTCAGAGCAACTTCTAGAATTTCAAATAAGTAACTTTCTATTATTTCATTCAAACTCGTGTTATAATTTTGCACGTTGTCACCTGGTACAACTTTTATAAATGCAACTGTACCTCCTCAATATTATCAGAATACGCACTCTTTTAAATACTGACGTCGTGACGTAGCTTCATCTTCTTGTTTAGTTAATTCCAACTCATAACGTCGAGGATTTTTCACAGCCCTTAAAGCTGTTCTAAAGCTCCTTCCAAAAGAAATATTCAAAAATACAAGCAATACCTACATAAAGATAGGGATTAAAACAGCTAAACATTAAAAATTCACCAGTTATACATAATTAATCCTCAAAAATTTCAGGAAATCCATATTAATTTAATTATTGCTTCTCTGAGTTCTTATTGATCTGTTTATATTTTGTAGGAAAATTATTATGTCGTTGCCCGAATTTCAATTACCATTATTTGTATTTTTGGAAGGAAATACCCGTATTTATTTTTTAACAGGATATTTAAATTAAAAACATGCAACAAATTCGTAGAATTTTAAAATTTAAGCAAAACCAATTCTTCCGAATGTCCAATTATTATAGTAGCAACCTGTAAATAGGTTATATTTTAATAACATCTAGGATTTGTAATGCGCTCATTGTAAAACTTTTATGTTTGGAATATGATTAGGCTATTTATTTGTCTCCAAATATTAACTTTAAAATGAATAAGGGGTAGATAATATCGTAGGAAATAGACATCGTTTCTTATATACCACTACCACCACATAAATAATAGTTTCCCTCATACGAGCACGTGTTATTTCACGTGCACAATCGCATAAAATCCAATCTACCGAAACAGTTTATTACCTTTATCAAGATATATTTCAACCCCTGCGGCCACCTTCCAAGACCCTTCCCAAAAACGCCCGGGTGAAAAATTTCAGACTTTAGAAATGACCCTTACTTGGGAACTTTTACAGTCTACATTTATCTAGGTTTGTGATACAGGCACAGCATCCGTCTGGATGTGTTGGTTAGGGAGGGGCAGCACATCGATCCAAGTATCCGGGCGGATGACGTCACCCCGACCGTCTAAACACTACGCTCCATCTACTACAGCCCTGAATTGTTTCCCCAGTTATCGAACGCTCATGCCTCAATAATTTAAATGTATGTCACTGAATTAACGTATAGTTCAAGGTTTGGCTGAAATCGTCCGCAGGATTCGCACAAGGAGCTCGTTGCGTAACCGAGGCCCGAACACGCTTTTGGAGGTGCCGGCCAGTTAACGCCGGTTGTTTCGATCCGTATTTACGAGAAACCCCTTCTGCGGATCTCTGGAGTTTCTGATCTGCCTTTCCAGCTCGGCTAATATCTCTATTTTTGCTGACGTTGGCGTTGTTATTTTAGAGAGTAAGGGAAATGATAGCTCAATGATATGTTTCTTTTTGTTGTATCGGCATTTTCGTGCAGAATTTGATATAATGAGATATTTGACAGCATTAAATAGAAGTAACTGTACTGTGTTCGCTTATGAAAGTTTTATGTACATTCGAGACACCAAAATAAGACATGGAATAACCATGAGTAACGATCAACAATGCTTTCGAAATAACAGGTCAGCGATACACGTATTATTCATCCTAAGGCAAACAGTAGAAACGTCTATAGAATACAGCAGCACGGAGCGGAGCGGCTTCCCTTTATTTTATAGATCTGATTAAGGTATTTGACCGAATTAAAACTAATGGCATAGTAAGGGTCGTTATAATAATAACATTGTGTGGCTTGTTGTAGAAAGCCTGGTGTCAGAACTTTCAGGTTGCAACCTACCGACTGTCGTTTGCAACCTTTTTTTCTTGTACCAATCCTGACAGGCTGACACATCGGTATGACCCCTCAAGGTCTTGCTCATTATTTTGTCTCCATTCAAATATATGAGGCATATTCAGAAAGTATGTTTGGGCCATAGTACTATATATTTCTTCTAGAAAACAGGATCTTATTTTAGAGCGACCTGTGTTTACATGATTCAAGGCTCTTTATAAGGAACCTGTTGTCGAAGCAGTGTACCTACACATTTTTGTAATTTGAAGCTTATTGTGCTTCCTTAAGGGTTTTGCAGCCTCCCATTTTTCGAAAGTTTTCGATATGACCCCCCACAATTTCTTAGGGTCACGTTGAGTATCGCTGACCTAAATGACAACGGCAACCAATGACTTAACACGCTCCCCGAGGGACGGCTAGCTGCGATTTTACTATACCGCTATAGGTCATTCGAGTGTCTAGCGTTGCTTATTTCTCGCTAGTTGCATACTCAGAGCACGGTCGACCTCCTTCAAGAAAAACAAATGCCCTGAAACATTGCGATAATAGTATACCAGCAAAGAATGAGACAAGGTAATTAGCAACAAAGACCTGCAAGGTTCCAACTGGCTATAAACGGCATAATCCCAATATTTGGGTGTTGACATTTCCATCACCTAGTAGAAATCTAACCGTTGAAACACAAACGAAGGTGGAAGATTCTTAAAAGATCCTATTTGGAAAATAAATGTATGGAACACCAAAATAAACATTTAGAAAGAGTTCGTCTTAACATAAGCAGAAGTAACCAGAACAGACACAGCAGTCACAAATAAAACTACTGAAAACCAGTGAAATTAAAATTGTATCTGGGAATTCGTTAATGGATCGTGCAAGAAACGCCATAGTAACATATAAGAGTATTGTTGGTAACCTCATTTTACCTTGCGGTGTAGAGGCTGGTGTTCTATGCGCTTGCGTCTGGTGGGTTACAAAGTTGGAGTGTGTCTTTTGTGCTTGCGCAGCAACCATTGTGTGAGGTGTGTGTCTTGGGGATTTGTTGGCCTTATTACTCTATTTCTTAGGTCTGCGGTACTGAGTAGAACACAGTTAAGTTGATGCCCTACTGTGAATGGTCTTACCGAGTCAGTTTCCAATCGTCAAGGCTGCGGAAAAATCCGGCCCCGCGGGTGCTATCCAAGTACTTGCTTAATGTAAGCCTCGCTCTTTCCCAACTGCTCTACCCTGCTTCTTAATAATATTTGTACTCTATGCTAAAGATGTTGTGAGATGGGTTAGACGAAGGTTAAAGAAGATGCAATAACACCAGCCCAGAATACAAGAGACACGATAGCATAGTCGACGCCAGCAAGTCTAATAACTCGATATAAGGACAGTTGGGCTTCTATGCCTCAAAAAAAAAACACTAACAGTTGGAGAATAGCAGATCGCAGATTTTGAGAAAAAGAAAGAAAGACATTAAATCAGAGAAATACATTTATATTACAAAATAACTTTTCATAAAATTCCAATCGGTTTAAATTGCCCAAATATTGCCCCACAAATCCGTATATGATGTGCACGTCAAAATATAATAACAATATTGATTTTTGTTAGGTTTTTATCAGCACCACAAAACCTATTTTTATTTCAATTGCAACATTTACTATGTATTTGCTGGATTCAATTTTTGTCAAGAGTAAAGCCTGAGTTATGCACAAATTATTACTTTTATATATTCTTCATTAAAGCAAAAATTTTAATCTTTCTAGGTGCCCACTCTGTATATATTTGACCGAAATTTTCTCGGCTTCATGCCAGGTAGACATATAATCCGCAAGCAAAATATTGTATTCCTCCAGTAAATAGCTTTTGAATTATACCAGACAGACAGACAGACAGTCGGAATTGAGAAAACATGTGCTTCGTTATCTAGGGAGCCTGAAACGTAACGATCTGAAGAAATATCGGGTGATAGTTTTGCGATTACGATACTTCCTTTGCGTTTTAGATGAGGGCAGTAAAAATTCTAACCTAAAAGGGCTGAGTTCCGATGTTACACAAATAGTAATCTGCTCGTACTCAACGTTATTTTCATACAGGGGACCGGCATATTGCAAAGACACGGATGCATCTCATTTTAAGTAAAGTCTACAGACTTTTTTCTGTGACGTAATAATTTTATGCCTCAATTTAACTATAAGGAACTGGACGAAACAAAAAATCTGCAATTTTTCGTCAAGTTGGATTTAAACTTATACTTTGTTTTATAAGGTTGACAATGTGACATAAAGCCGGTTGCAGAAAGCAATGTTAAGTCTGGTGTTAGCTAACGTCGCGTCAAAGTGAACAAAATCGCATAAAATTTTGTCTACTAATGTATTAGTTACCATAAGCATTTGAGATTTGATTCGTTTTTGTTCACTTTGACGTCGCGTTAGCTAACACCAGACTTAACATTGCTTTCTGCAACCGGCCCATAAAGTACGTTTTTTTTTTATAATAATTGTCAAAGTGTTACAATGTTGGTAGACATGTGATTAAAATGCTAGGAAATTTTTATACCTCGTATTGGTAGAACTTTTTAAAAATTATGGTTATGTGTCAATTTTGAATGCCAAAGTTTCTTACTTTGAACTCTTAACAATTTTTTTTTAACATGGAATCATCATCATCATCAATAAAATCGGATAAAAAAAGAAAACCAAGAAATATTTTAAATACAAAAATGAATCAAGCGATATTAAATTATGACATATCTGTCGAAATGACAATCATTTTTTTAGTGAAAGAAAAGAACTAAAAATCTATGTACCAACATTATTAAAACAAGGGACCCTGCAGGAATGCAACTTATCCCCTAGAAAGTTGACCTTGAAAATTATTATAGAAAAAAATGTACTATATGTTGAACATCACACTAAAAATGCCGTTCTGTAACGAACAAGTCCAACATCTTACTTTAAACGTTAGAAACTTTTTCGAAGAGAAGAAGTGTAGGATAGGCAGGAGTCAACAATGTTTTGGCGACAATAATGCGCTGTTTAGAGCATCTATTGCATTAAACGTGAGTGAACGGGAATTGTTAATATAAAAATAATCTGTAAAAGGCTTTACTCAGCACTTCTCTCGAATTCCTGCTTCGTAACTATATTTAGTGACGCGCTAATTTGTGTCTCGTTTTTTTATTGTAACCATTTTTGGTAAGAATAAGGCCTGCACTATGTACAAATTATTACTTGTATCTATTACTAAGTTGAATATAAAATAAACAAAATTTTATTTTTTTAAGCTGCTCGCCCTCTATATATTTGTCTCAATTTTTCTCTGTTTCATGCCAGGTGTATATATAATGTGTATGCAAACAGACAGACAGACAGACAGACGGAATTGAGAAAATTTGTTTGTCGTCATCTAGGGACCTTGAAACGTGAAGATCTGAAGAAATCTCGGTGGTTGATTTTTTCGTAATTACAATACTTTCAGAAGAGGGAAGTAAAAATGTACGAAGAGATAAAACTTGAAAACATGCCACAAAAAATGAGCGCAAGGAAATCCAGAGTTACTGAGTTTACCAGATCCTCACCTAAAGAAACAATACATAAATATACTGTGCATGGAAAAAATTAATACAATGTCAACACTGCATCAAAAGCTAAAGAACAAAATTTATTTTCCTTACTGTATAAATTCTCTTAGAACGTGGTGAAGCATCAATTTCCGATGGAGAAGAAAACGTAACAGAAGTTATGAATTGAATTGCTACCTAAGATACAGTTGCATACCATTTTTCATTTCGAAACAGCTGACATGATGTAATTTTAACTACATGCTCTTCCAAACTGAAAAATACCATTAAAATATTAACAGAAATTTTGAAAAACATTTTCGGGCGGCACGAATTCCAAATTTAAAACAAAAATTGTTAATTGTAATGGACAAGCAAGTTATAACTATATACAATTGAAAAGAATGCTAATCAAATCTTGGACTAAACTAAACTTGATCGATTGGCTAAAAATACATCAATTATCCTGAATATGCAATTAAAGACGAACTTCGGCCCATTGTAAAGGGTGTTTTTTTAGAGGCGGAGAACTTTAAATTGAAATAAAACACAGAAAAATGTTTTTAATATCCATGAAATTGGCCTTATTTGAAAGATAATTTTATGACATTACTGTTTGAATATGATTTCGGGCATGTGACCGCCGCGGATGGCGCTTACGCGACGTAATGTGGAGGTCCAATTTTCACACACTCTTCGCAGTAAATCAGGCTGTATTTCGGCAATAACGCGTCGAATGTTTACTTCCAAGTGCTCAATTGTTTCCGGTTTATCGGCGTAGACATGCGACTTTACATATCCCTAAAGAAAATAATCTAATGGCGTCATATCGCACGAACGAGGTGGCCAGTTCACAGATCCACGAAGTGGATCCACGAACTGGATTTCTGTTAACTGGCCACCTCGTTCGTGCGATATGACGCCATTAGATTATTTTCTTTAAGGACATGTAAAGTCGCATGTCTACGCCGATAAACCGGAAACAATTGAGCACTTGGAAGCAAACATTCGACGCGTTATTGCCGAAATACAGCCTGATTTACTGCGAAGAGTGTGTGAAAATTGGACCTCCAGATTACGTCACGTTCGCGCCAGCCGTGGCGGTCACATTCCCGAAATCATATTCAAATAGTAATGCCATAAAATTATCTTTCAAATAAGGCCAATTTCATGGATATTAATAGTAATTTACGATACAAGTGCGTAAAGCTACTCTTTAGTCACGAGTGGGGTAGAGTTAAAACGCGAGTGAGCGAGCGTTTTAAGCCTCGCTAGTGACTAAAGAAGCTTTACGCATGTGTATCGTACAATATTTTATCTACGATAAAATCTAGAAAACACGGTAAATATAAAAAAAATTAATGTAAATTAGGATTACCAGCAACCGGCCGTAATTTTGTGTGTTTTAAAAATTTTAAAACACGTTGCTACTGACAACGTGCATAAAGAAATCTTTTAAACACGTTACTATTCACGACGTAAACTAATGAAAACATGTTATTAAAGAGTCGTTTTACAAACTTAAGACTGCCAACTAAAAGGCAATTTTACACACTGTCGTAGATAAAAACATTTTTCTGTGTTTTATATCAATTTAAAGTTCTCCGCCTCTAAAAAAAACACCCTTTATGAAACCACAAACAAAACCGTAAATCGGTGGAGGCTCCCATTACAGCCTCTGCCCCTCGGTACTCTGCCTTAGCCCTCGGCTGTAATGAAACATTTTCTACATCGGAACATAATGCACTATTTCAACGCTACGTGTTGTTATTTATGACGTCACGAAAAAAGGTAATGAGAAAACTTTACAAACTGAAAAGCTGGCATTTAAAATAATTTCATTTTTATACCGATGGGGCCACAATTATATATAACAGCAATGAGATAACATGAACAACAAAATAAAATGCTTGAGTAAGAAAGAGATGACCATACAACAAAATTATTTTAGTAGGCACAATTAGTTGACATATGTCATAATTAAAGTAAGCTTCAAGCCTACTCGTATATTTGCTACTATGTTTATCTCTTTCTTACTCAAGCAATATGTGTTATCTTCTTATTCATGTTATCTCATTGCTGTTATATATAATTGTGGCCCCATCGGTATTATGAAAGATATCGTAGAGTCGTTTTGTCATTATTAGGGAATATTAAATATTATCGATGATTTTTTGACGAATTTTATGATTATAAACCCAAATCTTATTGCATTGGGATTATAACAAAATTATATTCTTTACAAAATTTTGTAGTAGGCGTACTACGAATTATATTTAGGAAGACTATCCAACACTATAACATGTAAGCCAATCGTATTGCAGACATTTGCTTTTTCCAACCAATAACAGCAGTATATCATTGACTATTCAATTCACCTCTCATCTGTCAAAAAGTGACCAATGAAAATCCAGAATTCTGACGTTTCTTACCCAATCAAAAAAATATCAGTGGATATATCTTCCTAGAAGGTATTCAAGTGACTATTTTAAACAAATGTGATTTTTATTTAAAAAAGTCAATATTAGTGTTCTGTTACTATAGAAATTGCGTAGTTTCTTGCTAGATTTACTGAAAATTAATTTGAAAAAGTAGTTGGTTCAATAAATAGTCCCTCGAATACCATTCTTAGTCAAAGTTAAGTAGATTATTTTTGCGGTGGTATCACTACTCATGTCCATTGCGCTTGGGATTAGGACTCGTGCTAGCGCACTCGTCCTAATCGTACCAAAGCGCAATGGACATTCGTGACACCACCACAAAAATAGTCGACATAACTTTGACTACTCATGGTATTATAAGTGAATATTGGGCACCATGCAAAATATTCACAAAACAATGTACGTACTCAAAAACTAAATAGCCTTGTTGCGAAATATCGCTTAGCAACGATGTTCTGTTCCTAGTGATATCTCTAGGTTACGTAAAACTAAACACCAACAAACTGTGTGAGCAAAGTTTGGCTTGCGTTAAAAATTTTAAAATGTTGTGTTTTGGAAGTATTCCGCTGAATTTAATTGAGGATGAATATTAATTGTTGGATTATTATTCAATAAAGTTAATCGTTATGTATTAATATTGTTAAATAGTCGTCCCAAATACCACTCGAAGTGGATATATATTTTTTAAATATTTTGCCATTTCCATAGAAATTATTGCAAATTTCACTCAACAAAATCACATTTAAATGTCACTCGCCTTCGGCTCGTGACATTTTTGATATGATTTTGTTTCGTGAAATTTAAACGCAATAATTTACATGGAAACGGCAAAATATTTGTCAAAAATATATCCACTACTTGTGGTATTACCCTTGAGAATATAATGATTTAAAATATATACCAGAGAGAGCGTAATACGCTTTTATTACGTGAGTATCAATGCTAATGGTCAATTTTTCTCCTAAACCAACTTTTTGTTGCTTTTTAAGCTAAAAAGGCACGATATAACTTAGACAAATCAACTGAAATTTCTAAATTAGTACATTTGACACTTGAAACAAAACCAAGTTAGCTTGTACCAGATCGAGAATCGCTGGTCACTATATTGTCAGTATGGTAGAAGGTCCTATTGGCCTATGTCCTAAATTTAAGGTTGTAATACTTTATGGCAAATCTTTTACTGTTTAAAGTATAATAGGCCTAAATTCGATTAAGTATTATACAAATTTAATACCATACTATCAGGTGTCTCATCAAACGCCCAACCAAACAGCAGCACGAGTTTGTATATCTACTATAATGTAATTACTAATCACAGTAATTACTATTAATTGATTGAAAGCTCTATTTGCGTAGAAAAAGATCACATGCCCTTTTCTACTAATTAGCTTTAGTCTATCACCCTATCATGTAAGCATTTGAATCCGGGACTTGTGTTTGTTTTATCCACCAGTTTTCATTTGTTGCTTGCGTTTGTTTATCTCACTGGTAATCTCTTGTAATTTCGTTTGTTTCATCGCTTACCTCTCTTTCACCCACAATGTAAATCCAATGTTACTCTTATCACTTTCATACTAGTAAATGTAAATGATAAAATTAGCTACATTTAAAAATACCATAACGCTTGCCGTATATTTATAAAAGAAAGATCGTAAAACGAAAAAGCATAATAAGTATTTCAATTCAAATTGGAAATCTGCATATAAGTGCCTTAATAATATTTAAACTGTTTCCGCTCAAAAAATTTAAATTACAAATTTTAATTTTCAATGTATAAGGAAAAATTCTAGGAGCTAATAATTTTTGGTATTTACTTGTTTTAATAAATTTATTTCGCTTCCCCGTAAGTTAACCGTAGTGTCTAGTAAACCATTCAAATGCACTGTTAAATATCAAGACAAATTGGTAAATAAAATCTAAGCTGAATGTGTTTATCTAATTACTCAAACCACTTCGAAGTGACAAGTTATTGGATGGTATACCTTATTAGTGTAGTTAATATGTGCATATTAGACCCTGATATTACAATAAAACGCAACAAGTTATTATACTTGAGACTGATAAAATTTAGACACTTAATTCTTATACTATTATAAATTAAACATTATTCCCTTCGAAATAGTTCCTCTGTGCCTGTACACATCGCTCCATACGCCACTGCTACTGTTGGAAGCAGTGTCTTAGGTCTTCATCTGTTATGACTTTTAGAAGTTCTGCCGTTTGTCTCTCCACCTCTTCTACCGATGTAAAATTAGTCCCTTCCAACATACTTTTAATTTTAGGGAATAAATAAAAGTTGCAGATAGCTAACTCCGGCGAATATGGAGGGTGTTCAACATTTTAATCTGTTTTTGATGTGCAGAAGCGGTCTGGATGTCCATCATCCTCGTCGTCTCTTCCATCACAAAACCGTCCGTTTATGACAATCAAAAATTCGAGATCGAGACATGCAGTCTTCTTCGTACTTTGAACTACAAACTAAAGGTTTCCGTAGGTGTTTTCTTTAATTTAACGAGGAATTTAATATTAACTCGTTCGATTTTCGTATTTAAAATTTTTCCTGCAAAAATTTAAAACACATTGCCGTTGAACAGATACCGTACAAACACTAATTGAGCTAGCAAGTTGAAACTTGCAACGTTTATTAACTAAACATAAAGATCAATTATCATTCACTTTTGTTTAAAAGTGTCTAATACGCCACCTACGATGGCAGTCCCGTTATTTAAAAGTCATACCTCGTATGTCTAGTGCCATACGGCAAATCAGTTTACCTCTAAACAGGCAAAAAAAAAATAAATAATAATAGCAACAATCTATCAGAGCCAAATCTGTAAAAGGCTTTCTACCGATACAGTGATCGCCAAAAAGTTGACATCATATCGGAAAATAAAGTTTTGAAGAATCAAACCTTGGCGATGAGAAGTGGTCTGAAAAAATTACAAATGGGTTAAACAAAAATTGTCACATTACTTCCGCTAGCTATCAAATTTAAAATTTTTTGAAAGTAATTGAAAAAACATTTACTAGCCAATACAAATAAACTAACTTACTACAAGATGTTGCATAAAATGCGATTTCCTATCTAAACACAAAATTTTGGCGGAGAATTTAAAAACAAAAATTTGAGAACATGTAAACTAAATAGAAAACTTCTCATTTAGACAATAATAATATAATAGTTATTTATATATTAAGGGCATAATCAATAGATTATAGCACGAGGAAATTTAAAGTACGGCGTAAAGCCGAGAGCTTTAAATTTCCCGAGAGCTATAATCGTGATTAGACAAGTAGGACATACAACGTTTTATTTTATTCTGGTTCTCAAAATGGACAACATTTAAGGATTCAGAATTTTAACTACAAACTACAGCGTCATCGTTGTGCTGGAGTTGAGAGTTTTTGGTGTGCTATGATTTTTGTGCAGATTTGTGGTGTTGATATACTAAACTCTTGGTGCCTGTTGTACTGTTTAGCAACTTTATAAGCGAGGGCGAATAAACAAGATTATGGTTCCAAAATGAAACAAAAGAACATCTATAGAATGTTTGTGAACGAAATGTACTAACAGAGGCAAATTAGAGTTTTTAGAAGCCATTTAAATAGATGTTAATTATCACTGAAAAATATTTCGTAGAAAACCCCTTGCACCAAAAAGAAATCTAAAAGAATAATTAACATTTTCTATTGTTGTTTCCAATTCAAAATTTTTAAAGTTATCACTTAAAATTATTATTTTGAAATCAAGTCTTGGTATGTGAAACTGGAAAACATACAAAACATTTAAAAATGTAATTTTTGCGGAATTTCAAGAAAATAGTTGTCTGGCTTTGAGATTGTTCAGTTAGCTAAACCTACCCAACAATACTAAGAAGATCTGATTAAAATCTTGCTTAATTTCCGAAAAATATCACTTTTGAGATTTTAACAATTTCGAAAAACGCATGTAAAAATCACTCACTATATCTAATAGGGGCTCAATAGGTTTCCTGACATGCACAAATTATTGCCGTAAAAAGTTTTTTTAAATCAAAAATACAGATGTTTCCCATTTCATGTCGACTTGTTGGCAATCACTGTATATGTTGGATCCAAAATATGCCCCCTTTCGTGCAGGGTAAAACCTGAGCTATGTGCAAAACATTACTTTTATTTAACTAATAGTTCTAGACTTACAGCAAGAATCGGAAAAATTTCTTTTTCAAGGTGCTCATCCTGTATATATTTGACAGAAATTTTCTAGGTTTCATGCCAGATTTTCGTCCAGCACATAGTTTTCGAGTTATACCGCCAACATACAGACAGATGAAAGGAATTGAAAAACTGTATCTTCATGTTCGCTGCCGCGGCCACCGGGGCCCATCGAATTTCTGCGATGCAGCTACATTTAACACAATGCACTCATTGGTTGCCCCTTTTTTACTCTTACAACATTTACCCTGTTCCTATTGTGTCCCATTTTCTTCAAGTGTAAAGCCTGACTAAAGCGCAAATGATTAGTTTGATCTATTTCTCCGTTAAAGCAACAATTGACAAAAATCTAGTTTTAAGGTGCTCACCCTGTATATATTGTAACCAAAACATACCCTTTTTCGCCAAAAGTAGAAACCTGAGCTATGTGCAAAATCTTAAATTCATGTAAGTAATAGTTCTCGAGTAAAAAAGCAAAAATCTGCAGGATTATTTCTTTAAGATGCTCACTCTGTATATGTTATCTAAATGTCTCGGTTTCATACCCGGAAAGCATATAATGTATGTATGTATTATCTGTAACCTCATTTACCTTGCGGTGTAGAGGCTGGTGCTTCGTACGCTAGCATCTGGCGGTACAATGCTCAACTTGCCCTAGATTCGTGTTACAGAGTTGGAGCGGGCCTTTTCTGCTTGCGGAGCAACCATTATGCGCGGTGTGTGTCTTCCTGATATGTTGACCTTGTTACTCTCTCTCTCTCTCTCTCTCTCTCTCTCTCTCACTTAAGTCTGTGGTTATGAGTAGAACACAGTTAATTTGGTGACCAACTGTGAATGGTCTCACCGAGCCCGATTCCAATCGCCAAGGCTGCGGAAAAATTCCGGCCCCCTGGGGAACCGAACCGAGGACTTGCTTAGTGCAAAGCAAGCTGTGCAAAATATCGTCTCCCTCCAACGAATAGTTTTTGAGTTATAGCGGCAACAGACAGACAGACAGACAAACGGAATTGAGAAAAGCTGTTTTTCGTCATCTAGAAACCATGAAACGTAAAGATCTGGATAAATCTCCATAGGTGATTTTTTCGCGATTACAAACCTTCATCTTTTAAACGAGGGAAGTAATAAATATGACAACTCAGAATAGCTATTTGTGAAACCCTTTTTGCTTACGTGTCTCTCACAACGTTCGCTTGTAATATTATGAATTTTTTTACATTTTATGACGGTTGCTTATTTTAACTTGAAAATGTCAAAAATATTGTATCAACATCTTGATTACTGAAATTTCGTTACTTTATCCAGTGAAATAATATTTTAGTGGTCACTTACCTAACTCAATAATGTGAATGTAAGTAGGTATGTAGCTATTACGTAACGGTTGTAGAGAATAGCTATTTATAGATCAGTAAGGAAATGTCTCATTTTGTGTAACGCGTGTAATTTTACGGGATGAGCGAAGGGAGGTCCAGCAAAGTCACATAAGTTTAGACAGGATTATTTCTCACTTTGACAAAAAACTGTTCTTTAAATTTTAAACCGATGAAATTATAAATGTCAATATGTTGAAAATCAAGTGAATATTCTTTCGCCTTTTTGTACGTCAATTTGTTATTTGCAAAAATTGAATGGTTACCATAGTTTCAATAATATCACAGTTAATTTTGCAAACGAATAAAATGTATTTGTCGAGCATACTAAATTATGTATTATTTTATGGGTGTTCTCTCGAAAGTGTAATGTATGTGCTAGTATGATTAATACACTCTGCTAATCCTCGTTTATCAAATCTTATCCTTGAATGATTATAGTCACTATTTTCACTATTTCATTTTATAACTAGTTACGAAAAGACATTCAAAATTTGAGTCGATTTTGAAATGTGATACTTTATATGTCAAAATTTGAAAAATATTTTTACAGCGCTAATCAATTCAAAATACAACCAATATTCACCTGACACTTCGATACTAGTTTTTATTTGTGCCTAAACTGAATCAATTGCTAACACAGGATTGCACAGGTTGTCGGAAAATTATGGAAATTGCGGTATATCTCAATAAATATTCATTTAATAGAAAAACATATTTCAAATAGGAGTTGTACCATAGTTATTTTTCTATTGCAGGCCTATTTTGAAAAACAAAAACGCAACGAATAGCACTTTAATATTTTATACAGGAAGACCCTCTCTAGGATGCTTATTTTATATATTTCTTTTTCTCTTTTCTCTATCGTAAATAATACAAAACTTTAGCTAGTGTTGAATACTTATTAGTTCAGGAAAAAAATCTGAGAGTGGGATAAATTTGTTGTAAGAAGTAAGAATCAAAAGCACGTTTCCGAAAAGAATCTCTTCGAATTTTCACAGCCAATTTAAACCTTAATACATAATAGAAATGGAAGGCCATACAAAATAAATCGATCAACATCGAACTATTTGCCGATAGGTATATTTCACTGATATGTTCTCGGGCGAAATTGCTAAACATAAAGACGCCCCATCATGTAAAAGATGATTAGGCATAAGTAGTAAAGCTTCATCGATAGTGCTGGTAGTTTTTTCCTGTAAAAAGGTTTTATAGTGTTGCTAGACCAAAAATTCGTAGAAAATCTTTTTTGCTATGAAGACTAAATGATGATGTTAGCTTATTCGCGAACCTATAGCGATTATTAAGAAAGTGTAATCCCAGATATTAATCGGTTAGTATAAAATTAAGATATACTTTTTTAGGATCTAGACACTGAATATTCATTTTCACGTTTTTCAATCCTCATTCTATTGATACCGAGACATAAAAAAATTGACAACTAAGTGCTCATGGCTACCCAAGCCATCTACAACTATTGGCATTTTTTGAATCTCTCTCTCTCTCTCTCCCTCTCTAGGTTATCAGTCTTGCAACTGGTTTGTCGTAGATTTCAATTTTTTGAATATGAGCTCAAAAATACAGATACTAAAACATTATGATCAAAACATTCAAAATATGATATTCATACAAAAGCTAAACCAGATATTCCAACATTTTTGAAAATCCTGCTAAGATTAATGATTTTTTTGTTAATTCCGTACCTACAGTTGACAATGATATTCTTCCAACTGTAAATTTTTATAGTAACAATCGGCTCCTGAGTGAAAATATTTCGTTTAATTTTAAACAAGTAAATGAAGAGGAAGTTCTTAGCTTCATTAATAAAAGAAAAACAAATGCTGCTGGAGGTAATGATCTAAATATAGGTACGGTAAGCTTATGTTTACCTCATTTTACACCACATATGCCACATAATAAATGTTTGTTTAAAAGACAAGAAAATTTGAAGTTATCTATGATAACACCGGTGCCAAAACATAATGATTCCAGTGAATTCAAAGGCTTTTAAAAGAAAAAATAATCGAGTTACAAATTAGGACTTATTTAGAACAGTTTAATATACTCCCCAATACTCAGTCCGGATTTAGACCGGGATATAGTTCTAGTTCGGCTCTTCTTAACATCACGGATGATATAATTTCAGAAACTGACAATAGTAAATTAACCCTTCTTGTGTTACTTGATTATAGTAAGGCTTTTAACACCCTAAATCATGAAACACTAGTTGCAATTCTTAAGTATATTGGATTTGGCACTACTCCCTTAATCTATTTAAAAATTACTAAAGTAATAGGAAGCAAGTCGTTAAAATTGATCAATCCACTTCTGGTGTTCAGGGGTTGAGATCGGGACTCCCGCAAGGCTCTATATTGGGACCGCTACTGTATACTATTTACACATCAAACTTCTCCAAATATTTACAGTTCTGTTTATCTCATCAATATGCCGATGATACGCCAATATATATGTCTTTTCAAGCAGATGATGTAGAGTCAGCTCGTTCGAAAATTAATAAAGATTTAAGCAGTATGGTAGAGGTCTCCAAAACTCATTCATTACCTATTAATTCTTCAAAAACAAATGTTATTTTATTTGGACCAACACGGTTAAAAGATGCGGTGGCACCGATGTCGTAAAAATGTAGGTATAACAATTGATAATAATTTAACATTTTCTGATCAGGTAGTACACATTTTAGAAAAGGCCTACGCTACACTTAAAACTTTGTACCCTATCTCTCGATCAAGACTAAAATTAATTTGTGCGAATATCTTGTTCTTTCTAATCTTTATTATTGTGATGTGGTGTAGGGTTCTTGCTTAAGTGCTATGGATAAATAGAGATTACAACAGATTTAGAGATCATGTGTACGTTATATTTATGGAGTAAGAAAATATGATTCTGTATAGCATAAATTTAAAGACAGGTTGGCTGACCACATATAACAGACAGCTTATATGTCAATATAATAAATAGTAAGTGTCCAGTTTACTTGTATGAACAAGTTGGTTTTAGGTCCGATGCACTTGATGTTAATCTACGGCCAACATCAGTAATAAGCATAGCTAAATACAAAACAGAGAGATATAAATAATCATTTAGCTATCAAATTGCTGACATCCTCAATAAATTAAAACCTGAATTTAGATCCCAAAAAGCTGTTATATTAAAAAACCTACTACAAAAAACGTTTACTCTCTCTACAAATGTAAGGGGTAAGGTGCTACTCCCGACTCACGTGCCTTCTCCATATCTACTTCTTTATTATGAATTTATTAATTGTATTATCCTTTACTATTTATTTATTAATTATAATTCAAGCCAATTAACTAATTGTTCTCTTAATTTTGCAGTTGCTAGATATCCCTTTCTTTATTTTTGTTTGTTAAGGTTAAGTTTAAAAACAGCAATGCTGTATCTCGCCTTGGGAATTATTATTATTATTATTATTTTCCAGTTATGAAAACGATTCTAGCGTAGTACATTTCTTTCACACATCTTCTTAGGTTTATAGACCTGTTCCGTCACATTATTTACGGGTTTCTCTATATTTTTCGTGATCTGCCTATAGATCCTCTCCTTCGCGTATATTCTTTCTTAATCCATTTTGTTTAAATACTACCATTTTACCGCAATTTTTCAAGCCTCTCATTTAAATTATCCCTTATGTTATAGCTTCCTTATTGATCTCTTTATATTGAACTCTAAACTCTAATTTAAAAATGCATTTCTGCTGTATATGCTCTACAGAAACATCGAAAAAGATTGAATACCACGTGACCAGTGACATTTGCCAATGTTGTATGCAAGAACCGATTATACGTTTCTAAGCATTGACGTTGTGTACTTTCTAACTTACGACAATTTATATTCTTTGCATTAATAACAGTTCTACTCACAGCTAAATTGTTCTATTATTTGTTCATCTATAACTTCTGTGGCTATGACAAGCGTGTTTTTTCGAAGGTCATGCACTACACTTTTAGAATGAAAATATTTTTAAAAGAAATCTTCCAGATAAAATAAAGATTAAACACTTCATTTTGAGTAGAGTTCATATAATTTATCCCAATCTGAACGAAATAAATTGTAAATATGCTAGAATAGACATAATAGATAAAAGTAATGTTTTGCACATAAGTCAGGTTTTACACTTGACAGGGTAATGTCGTAAAAGAGTCAAAAAGTTTGAACAATAAGTCCATTTGTTAAATACAGGTCATCGATGGGCGAATGGGTTAGACGGCCGGATTTACATTAGTGTTCGTAGGCGCTATAGTTCGAATCCCATTGCCGGCAACGTTTTTATTTGAAATTGGTTTAATTCGCATTAAGTGAAGCCGCGTGGCGCAGTTGGGTAAGCGCCAGGCTTGCATTAAGTAAGTCATCGGTTCGAATCCCGTGGGGGTCGTAATTTTTCCGTAGCCTTGGCGATTGGAATCAAGCTCGGTGAGACCATCCACAGTTGGGCATCAAATTAACTGTGCTCTACTCAGAACCACAGACCTAAGAGAGAGAGTAACAAGGTCAACACATCATCAAGACACACACCACACACAATGGTTGCCGCGCAAGCGCCAAAGGCAACACTGTATCCCAAATCCGGGGCAAGTTGAGCATTGTACCCCCAGATGCCAGCGCATAAAGCACCAGCCTCTACACCGCAAGGTAAATGAGATTACAGATTATACATTATACATTAATTCGCATTAACAAGTGTTTTCTTTTATTGTTTTGGTATTATTAGGAACGTGAAGATATTTTTACCTCTTTTGATTTTTAAAATTATTCTGTATCACAACGTCCACTTGCGAGGCCAGTTCAGAGTAAAGCTATTTACAGATTCTTTTTATATCATTTAGATAAAAAAACATATAGGGTACTTATGTAACGTTAAGAACAGACTCTGTATTTTATTAAATGGACACCATTTTAAGCTTCTTGTTTGTTTTCAATTCCAGTTTCTCTTTAGTAACGGGAAACTCATAAAAGCTCCGCATATCTAGCAACTTTTCCATATTAATGTTAGTCGTTTTAAATCAGATTCCTATCAACTTGGTATTTGTATTTATCTAACTCAGAGTTTGCGCTACAAGGTTCGTTGATACTTCCTAGCAACTATATTTATTTATAATCAAACAATAGTAATAGAAAGAGTTTGTAGCTCATATCGATCTCACAACGTTGATAGCATGTTTACATCAGTACTGAATTTTAATAAACACCATATTAACAGATCATGTAACGTTAAGTACACATTGCTTCAATAAAATTTTGATAAAATTTTCGCCTAATGATTTTTAGAGAGAAAATTATTTATTTACTTACTTCTGCCAACATGCTTCTACATTTTTCGCTTCTCTACCAATTCTCTTTTGCTTGGCAATGGAATTATTATAGAACAACAAGAATACGTTGTTGAAAGTGTCACTTTAATTATATAGCTTAACAGACAGACATTTTTCCTCTACAACAATAGATCGTTTATCGTATTTAAATGTATTACCTATTTCCAGATACTCGCATGAAACTTACTGAAGAGCATATTTCAACGTCAAGCAAACATGTTGCATAAGTCATGCCTTGTGGTCTGTGGTAGCAATCGTAAAAGGTTTAATGCGACAGCATACATCTGTTATAACTAACAACCTGGAGCAAATCAATTGGCGTGTTCAGCCTAGTGTCAGGGACTCTTCTCGAACTGAGCTATATCATTAAAATATTACCTGTTCACCTAACCTGTATATGTAGATACTTTAATTTTGTCTGAGTTACAGAACCTCCTAACCCATTTTCGGCTGTATGCTTGTAAATCAGCTAACTAAATAAGTACGTGAGCCTATTTTAAGCCAAATTGTCACTCATCCGTTCAACTCCTACTTTAGTTGATAAATGCTGCCTGCAGTGCATTATTGCCGTAGAGGAAGCTGAGAGTGCTGACGTTTTTATGTTACAGGAGGATACAATTTATGAAATTGTAATGAACATAATCAACCATAAAATCTGAAAGATCAGTCACACCTTAAAGAGACTGCAAGATTAAGTTTACAAATATTGGCTTTTTTGTATAACTTTGATATTATTAAATTAGTGCTAGGTTAGACTAGAGATCCTGTATATTAATATGAGAGACGGGAAATACAGATTATCAATGCGGATTCGTTGGAACCATTTTCCATGGCAGAAATAATTAATGCCGTTTGACATTTTTAATTTTTCTATAATGACAAGTGACATTTGCTTTGTGTGATAGATGAATCAGGTTTTTATGCGTCATTGTTCATAAATTTAACTTGAATGACTGGCTGTTTAGCAGTTGGATGTAAGAAATTGTGTTTAGGTTTCGATAAACTGACCCTTGTCTGTGAATATTGACAGAAAGGTCTGTTATTAAGAACTTGGAGTGTGAAAATCGTACAGATTGTGCAAAGAAAAGTTTAAGCGGGACTAGTTCTTAATTATAAAGAGGAAAAATTACAAATAGACAACCAAAATATAAAGCAGTGCAATCGTCATTCCACTTGTACAGGTGTGAGAGTGAAATATGTTCAGAAAAACAATATAAAAGTGTTCAGCATAATTTCAAGAATTTGTGTTGCACAATTTTAAAATTCTTCAAAAATAAGGTATAGTGGAGATAAACGCAAAATTTAAAACACAACAGAAAAGTTATTACCATCTGCGTTAAATGACATTAAAAGGGACATAACCACTATTGAAGCTAAATGTCTATGGAACATACTGTGTTTAACTTCTGAACTATTTTTATTGGAGGGTAAAAAGCTTTTCACTTATTACAAGTTCTTTCAAAGCCAAAGTGAAATTTTCTAAGAAGCTTATCTATGTGAACGGGCGAGTTTGCAATTCACCTAGTGTAGTGCCATTCTTTCACACCAGTTTTAGTATTCATTTTAAAATTTTAGACTTAGAAAGAAACTGTTTGAAATGTAAATGGGTAATTAATAACTAGCATAGCAATCCGTAATATATATCCTTTTTTATGAAAATTAGAAGCAATTTTTATTGATAATGAACAATTATTTTCATTATTTGACATTTAAAAATTGGTCATTTTATGTAAATCCGAGTTTGGCAATGGCAACATCTTGACACATTCTATCAAAAACATAGTAATTAATCAATTTATCCTTGAAAACTGGTTCCACTTGTCCCATCTTTTATCTTACTTTTTATACAGGGTCTCTAAGTTAGACTAGCCACCTGCCTGCACACAAATTTTGATTCATATAAGTGGCTGTAATGCCCGTGTACTAGTACAGGACAAGTTAAGTAAAAGAAATAGAAACAACTTTACACAGAAATTATGACTATTCAAAAATAACAGCTATTGCAATTGAATAGTATCTTCTTCTCCTTCTTCTTCTTCCTTTCATAGTTTGGCATTGATGTCTGTTTCGACTTCACAAGTCTTTCCAGCGTTTTCCTAGTCTCTTCTCCCTCTTGGATCGTATGCTATTATTGGTTTAAGTATTCTCATTTGAACAATATAAAAGAGGTAACACTGTCATCGATGATAAATCGCTGTTGATAATTTTCTAAAGAAAACTGTAAATTTTTCTTCTACTGTTCTACTAAGTTCGTTAAATAACTGTAATGATGTAGTGTGGTTGTTGGAAAGGCTGAACATTTTTATTTTACTGTTTGTTGTTTGCCTGGTGATTCTGTTAAACAATTTTTAGATATATTAGATGTGCCAGATTTCGAGATATGAGCAATATGTAAAATTTAAGTAAAATTCACATTTACAGTGTTTTTCACCATGTATCAGCTGTGTTTCACTTTATCTCTCTTTTCCCTCTTATCAATATTGACAAGAGTGAATTACATTTGACAAACAGTGAAACACAATTGATACATGGCCAAAAGCAATCGGAAAACACTGTACCCATAACTGAAAATAGTGCTTGTCTGCATAACAACTATATTGTTTCTAAACTTTTTAAATCATTCTGAATCTACTTTACACATTTAAATAATACATTTTCTAATTGAATTATTTCTAGATAATAGAAAAGGCCAGTTATGATGATAACGATTCTGGTGGTAACAATCGAATTACTAATTATTAACCGAAATAAGTCATTAACTATGCAACTGGAGAAGCGTTCATCCAAATTATAACACTGAGAGTTATTGTCAGGTACAATCAGTTTTTAGCGGAACTGAAAATGGACAGAACCATTTAAAATTTCCAAGTCGTAATTATTAAGCACCTGCTAAGAATTAGAAAAATATTCAAGCACACGACAGCCTGGTCGTGTTGTGGTAGCATTAACTATTTCACCAACGTCATTATTTGTAAACTCCCACGAACTGACGTTTTGATCTTCAAAGCGATTGATGTAGGAAGTGCTCTGTTCGAGAAGCACAGAAGCCTCAAGCAAAGCAAATGTATCCAAAACCAGATTAGCTTTGAACTAAACTTAAGGAATGAAACTAGGCATAAGCCTGAAAGCATACGTTAAGTTTGAATTTTTTTGTTTTTAGAGCTGCAACGTTCCAGACATTTTTAATCGTAAGGGAAATTCCGTCGATTTTTTAAAGACCAAAAAATTTTTTTAAGTGGTAGGTATGTCAATATAATACAATTAACTAAATTATTCAAATATTAATACTAGTCCAATGAGGTACGTTTTGTTTAGTTTTAGATTGTTTTATCCAACAGATATAGTGATAATATAACTAACTTTTTGATAGCTGTGCGAAACTGACTGAACGTAACTGTTTCTGGTTGAACTTTTTTTATTTGCAATATATTTTATTAAAACCCGCAATTTATGTTTACTAAAGCTACTAGCAGCCAAGGGAAAAGTAACTCCACATAATGTAAACTTTATGTACAAAAAACTGATTCTAGAAGAAAATAACACAGCCAAATCTGCAGTGTAATGACAAACTAAGCAACTGTTGGAAAATATGAGAATAAATGACTCATCTCCGCAAGTTATAAAGCAATATTACAACTTTCCAGACGATTTTTGATTATGTACCCCATCTTTGGAAGGAAAGATTGCTACTATAAAACTTAGTTTATTTGATACTTTTGTAATGTGAGGGAAAAGTATCAAATTTTTCTCATTTCGAGACTGATGATACTCTTTATTTACATATAGAGAAATCGCAATGATTAAAGGCCACGTTAGCAGTAACATATGAGAATTTAATGTTCTAATATTGTTTTTACATTTGTGTAGTATCGAATTCACACCTTACATTAAATTTCTAAATTATTGCACACCGTTTCCTTTGCATCAATGGCAGCTTTATTTATTTATTTAGGGCAAAATTACTTACTTTTGACTGGTTTAAGCCGTTTACAGCAAGTAGCTCCCTATAATATATTATTTCATTAACATATGCCACGCTTCTGCTACTGCCAGATTTAACTTTGTAAACATGGTGGCCAATAGTGTTTTAAATGGGGTTACCTATATTACGTGCTCACGTGATCTTCAACCTTTTTAAATGTCTCTATACATGAATTTACAACAAATATACAGTACACCTTTTATGTAAATAGATTTCTCGCCGTAATTTACTAAATTGACAATGTTACCAACAGGTTCAATGAAACTGTAATGGTTTTCTACTTCCCTCGTCAAAAAGGCGAAGAAAGTATTGTAATCCCGAAAAATTCACCTTCCGAGATTTCTTCAGATCTTCACGTTTCAGAGGCCTAGATAACGAAAAACAAGTTTTCTCAATTCCGGCTGTCTGTCTGTCGGTCTGTTGGCAGTATAGCTTAAAAAGTATTCGTCGGAGGAAGGTAGACGATATTTTGCATACATATCATATATCTACCTCACATGAAACCGGTACAATTTCATACAAATATATACAGCACGAGAACCTTAAATATTTAATTTTGTTTATATTTGCGTTAAGTGAGAAATAGATTATAGTAGTAATTTGCACATAGAACTGGCCTTGCACTTGACGAAAATAGAACCCAACAAATACAAGATAAGGTCGCAAAAAATTCAAAAAGTTTCAACAATAACACCGTTCGCTTAAATAGAGCCTCGCGTCGCACACATATCAGCGATCCTACATGGCGCAGTTAAATCTATCTGACTATCGACGATTGTATCCGCAGGTGATGTAGATCGAATCCCTCCCGAGTAATTTTTACTTCGCTCGTCTGAAAGACGAAGGATTTTAATCACAAAAAAATCACCTTCTGAGATTTCTTCAGATCTTTACGTTTCAAGGTCCCTAGATGACGAAAAAGAGGTTTTCTTAATTCCGTCTGTCTGTCTGTATGTCTGTGTGTCTGTCTGTCTGTCTGTCTGTCTCTCTGTCTGTCTGCCTGTTGGCAGTATAGCTCAAAAACCATTAGTCGGAAGAAGCCAATATTTTGCATACATATTATATATCTACCTCGGATGGAACCGGTACAATTTCATACAAATATATAGAGGGTGAGCACCTTAAAATAATAAAGTTTTGACTATTTTTGGGTTAATTTTGAAATAGAATGAAGTAATAACTTTTACATAGGTCAGGTTTTACATTTGCCGAAAATAAGACTCAACCGATACATAGTAATGTCACAAAAGAGTAAAAACGTTTCAACAATAAGCCGGTTCTGTTCAAGAAAGGCGCGCGCCGCACTTATTTTTATAAGGCTTCATGGCGCAGTTGGAATTTCGCTGCAGTTACATCCTCTGCGGAGATGCGGTTGCGATCGCTATGCAGGTGCGGCGGGTTCAAACCCCAGCAGGATATACTTTTTTAAATTTGCAAATTGATCTAATTCGGGCGAGGGAAGTTCTGGGTAAAGCCTTTTACACATTTTTTAATTTGATAATTGATTTAATTTGCATAAGCAGGTGTTAAGATATTGTTAGCTCTATTTTCCCAAACCTTGAAATAGACGGGAAACGGATATTTGGACGAGGCATCGACGTATAATAGTAAACACTATTGCACATAAGTATAGACATCCTGCGTATGATATATATAAAAATGAATAAAGAAATTTTTAGTGAAAGAATTATCTGCATTGGTTTATTGATGTAAAAAATATAATTAACTTTCTTAAGACATGCCCGGCGAGAAGCGTAAGCCAGCTGAAACCCAACGATAGGAACAGGACTCCGTAGAGTAGCAAGAAATTGGTCGGTGGATTTGTCCGCAGTCGCAAGCGCCGCGGTCCAAATCCCTCCGGTAACGGATCTTTTTTATTTGAAAATTTATTTAATTTATTAGAAACGTGAAGATATTTTTACTCCTAACTTTATTTCATTTTTAAAATTATTTAGTGTCACAATGTCGATGAGGGAAGTTCTGGGTAAAGCCTTTTACAGATTTTTATTCCTTAGTTTGTATTTTGTTGCCCGTTCTTCTGTTATACGTTATAGAAATCTTGAAACAGTTTGCTACTTAAATTTGGTCTCGTTTCAACTACTAATGCCATTGAAAATCTATCGATAATTATAAAAGCACGCATTTATTCAAAATCATTAATATTCCTATAGAATATCTAAGACATAAAAATCATTATATCACTCTCTACATAAAGCTGAACTTATATCTGATTGAATTACAGTTGCATCAATGTAATAAAAATACTTAATACTATTCTGTTTTACATTGCAGTAGTGCGTATCTCAATTAAAAAGAAAACTGTTCTCTGAATGATGTCATTTTTGACACTGGTCTGTTATGATATGTTTATCGAACTTTTTCCAGTGAAAGAAGTTCGATAAAACATATCATAACAAGCAAACCCCCAAAGTCTTGATACAGACAGCAATAATATCCCTCTGAGCTTTCATACTTGCGATAAGCATTAATTCCGTTCTATAATTTATCCTATTTATCAGACACAGTCTGTTAGTAATGTAATTTTGAAATAAACTACTGTTGCAACTGTATAGACAACCAATTTCATGTAAAATTAGAAAAAAATTAGAAGCCGGCGTTCTATATAGTACTAAAAGTATGGCATTCACTATAATATTTGTCTTGCATTTACTGTTCGTTTCACTGAAAAATATGGTATTTGTAAAAATATGTGTATCAGAGGTTAATGACATTCACTACAGTTGGATTGATTTCACGTTTTGTATAATTTTTCGAAAAGCACCTGTGTGCAGAGGTGGACGATGGAAGGTCGTGCTTTTATTTTATTAAATATATACCTAGACTGTTTCTCAAATAAAATGCATAATTTAAAAATATTGGAATTATATATAGTGTATTCCACTTTTTCACCTAACTTCTCCATTTATGATTTAAATTTAGGGTAGTTTGTACCTACCCCCAAGAGGAATTAAGCTGCCTAAAAAGACCTCGAAGTAATGCTCACCAAATTATATCAAAACTAAAAAAGATATACGTATACCTGGGATAACAGATTAAGCTAGAAAAAGAGAACCAAAAAAATAGAAATATTGCTTTTTTATATTGATAAGCTTGCTAAAACACACCGCTCAATGAATTGATCTATGTTAAATTTATCAGTAAAAACAAAAAGAACGAATGTATTCGGCAATAACACAAAGTAAAGGATGTAGTCACACACAGAAGCCAGCTTAAGTGGAGATGGGCAGGTCGTAATGCCAAATACACAGACAAGCGATTGAACTGCATCGTTCAACTATGGAGGCCCTGGACAAGGAAACAAGAGAGAGGCAAACTACAATTATTGCATTGGAGTCATGACACTTAAAAAGTTGCTGGAAACGACTAGACCCGGAAGACAATAAATCGAGGTGAGTGGAAGAATATAAAGCAGCCTTATGTCCAAGTGTTATGTTGTTAAACTGGTTTCGGAGTCAAAAATTATACAAAAAATAAAGGATTTAGCACTGAAAACCCAATAGTAAAGTAATTAACTTTGGCAAATAATAAATTATAAAGTTTGATTTCAATATGATTATCAAGGTGTTGTAACTTTATGTAGATGCTTAAATTATTTAAATATTATTTGAACTTATTTCTAATAAATTCTCTTAACCTTCTTTTATAATTTATTTAAAAACTGCATTTAAACATAATTTTAATATTTTCCCTACTCCTACATTTCAAAATTGATTTTTTAAATTTCAGTTTAAATGCTAACGACTTATTTTTACTTTCCTCTTCTAAACGACGAAGAAAGTATTTTAGAAATTGAAATCGGCTTAGTGTAAACAGAAAATTAAGTCAGAGTGTTACAAATATTTTGTAAAATATAAAAATCAAAGAACATTTGAATTTCTATTCCAGCATAACTTGATCGCTAGGGTGTTTCGGAAAATTTGCATACTTAATCGATCATAGTAGGCGGGTATGTAAAAGTGGAAGTAATCGTAATAGGTGGCTTGGGCACTTGGGGGTATGTACAAGCCACCATGTTTTAAATTATTATGCTTGAAAATATAGAAGAAGTTAAGTGAAAAGTGGGGACACACTGTATATTTGATTTTCTAGACATAAATTTTGAAATCATGGGCTTCAAGTATTTTCAGATGATTGGCAGAAAATCAGTTATGGAAACGTTAAATGCTTGAATTGGTAGAAAATATAGTGGCAGACTTATGTCTGTAATTAACATATTTGGTGTTACAAATCCGTCACTAGTTCACGTAAATTGTTCAATTTCAGCGCCTTTAAAAAATTTCATTGAAATTGAATAATTTCCTAAAGCGCCACTAAATCAAATAAGATAAACTAGATTGAATTTAATTGTTGATGAATATACAAATGTGTTTATTATGCCTTCAATATTCACTAGAATGTATTAGGAACATTAAAATTATTTTTCTCTTAGACAATATAGCAGCCAATTGCTGATTCAAGCTATTCAAACTGTTAATGGTATTTTTAATACGGCTAATGCATTAATAAGACTTATTAGTAATCTGGAAAGACATTTATGGATAGTCAAAGTAAACAACACATTATTTTGACATTTATTGCAACAGGACGAGATTTACTATAAAGCTATTACTTTTACATATTTTATCGACACTTTTATAGTAACAATAGAAAAGATACTTAACTAGAATATATGCATATAACTTAAAGAATTATGTTAATAGTATGCCTCTATAAAAACCTTTGCAAAGCGCCATCTTACCAGCTAATTAGAAATTGGTACAAGAAATTAAGTGTAAGCAACAGGACACTCTCTTTCGTATACGTCAAATAATGCTATCTGCCAAAAGGTTTATAGGCTCAGTTTTTTAGGCAAGCAATAATTATCACATATTCTTGACGTGATGAGACCATCACCACTTAAAGTTGATTTTAAAACTCCCTAATCCAATTAAAGCAGAAAATGGGTGGCAAAATTACAAACAAATATAGTATCTTATCGACATAATGAGTCTGGCAGTTCTGTCAGAAGAGTGTTATTTTCAAGATTTGAAAATAATGTAAGACACAGATCTTGCTTCAAATATCATCATTTATTGTGAAAAATAAAATTATTTGGATGACTAGAGTTACTCTAAAAAAAATTAATATTTTCTACTTTTGACATACAATAAAGTGACACTTTTCATAATTAGAAGCTTAAAAACGTCGCAGTTTTCATAACTAGTTAGGAAAACCAACATTTTCACAACTGTTAGTAAAAAATTCAAATTTTGGATAGCGCTCATGAAACGCGTCTTTTTTAACAAAACATCGTAAAGTACGAGGTACGTACCAGAATTGCGTGCCGTTTGCTTGTATTTTAGAAAGTAGGCTGGGTTAATGCGCAAATGTCATAACAAATGAAACTTATATATGTTGTCTTTGGATATGCCAAAGCGCGTCACTATTACTGTAATATTACGAAAGTTACAGCGTGTTCAACTTGAAGAGCTTTTGAGTGTGCCTTAAAAAATGAATTTTAGTGTAGACGAGCAAAAAGCGGTGATAAAATTTTTATCAGCACGTGGCGAAAAAGCCAGCGAGATTCATCAGCAGCTCAAATATGTTTGTGGGGACACTGCTCTCGCTAACAACACCGTTCGTAAGTGGGTAAGAGAATTTAAAACAGGCAGAAGGTCCACCAAAAACGAGCCGCGTTCTGGAAGTCCAATTTCAGCAGTGTCGCCTGGAAACATTAACAGAATCGAAAATTTGATAATGGAAGATCGACGGCTGACTATTGATAAATTGACTGAACGTACATGCTTTTCTCACGGTACTATTCAGCGAATTTTAACAGATCATTTAAAGGTTAGCAAGGTTAGTGCACGCTGGGTTCCTCGCATGCTTTCTGACGAGAAAAAGCAGGCTCGAATGGACGTTTGTCAAACCTTATTGACAAGAAATCGAGCAAGTCGGAATACTTTTTTAAATAATGTGATAACCATGGATGAAACCTGGATACCGTATTACAATCCTGAAACGAAACGCCAATCAAAACAGTGGAAACACTCAGATTCTCCCCCACCAAGAAAATTCAAGCAAGTGCCATCAAACAACAAAGCTCTGTATGCCATCTTCTGGGACAAAGCAGGTCTAATTTTAGCACATCCTGTACCTAAGGGTCATACAATAACTGGAGAATATACACGTGATCTTTTGCGTGATGGGTTTGCTGCCGGCAATCAATAAACTCCGCCCTCATCGGACTGGTGGAAATTTCATTTTGCACTGGGATAATGCTCCACCGCACAAAGCCCAAATTATTACAGATTTTCTTTTAGAAAATGGAATCGAAACCCTCATTCACCCCCCGTATTCGCCAGATCTAGCGCCTAGTGATTTTTGGCTGTTTGCAAACCTTAAGGATTTGCTCCGAGGAGTCAGTTTTTTATCACGTTCTGCATTAGGAAGTGCTATTTATCAGTACTTCAAAAGAACTCCTGCAGAAAGGTTTATAGAGTGCTACAAAAATTGGATAAAGCGTTGGGAATCATGTATGAATAAGGGAGGAGACTATGTTGAAAAATAATAAATACATTTTCCTTATCACATAAGTAGTTTTGATTTTACAGCACAACGGCACGCAATTCTGGTACGTACCTCGTATTTTACATTTTACAGTATAATCGAAATTTTTTATCTTCTAAAAGGCTGCAGATATTTTTTAAGATTTAGTTTATGTTGGCAGTAATTTCTAAAGGCACTTAATAGTATAACCTGGTATAACCTATAACATGTTGACAGAATCAGTTAACATTTAAATAATGTTTAATACTGAACACAACGTGATGCTGTGTATTGAAAATGGAAGAAATCACTTTGAACGTCTGTAGTTGTTTTTGTTATTACCATTTTTATGTATTCAACAGATATACTTGTATTTGCTAAAATGCTTATATAACCTTAAACTGTCAGCTGTAAAATGCCAATATTACAACGACTGCCAACATAAATGTAAAAAGAAACAATTCCATCTCTAGAGGATACAAGTTTTCGATCATACGGTACTTCCCTCGTCTAAAAGACGAAGAAAGAAGTATTGCAATCTCGAAGAAATTAAATTCCAAGATTTCTTCAGATCTTCACGTTTCATGGTCCTTAGATGACGAAAAACAGGTTTTCTCGATTCCATCTGTCTGTTTGTCTGTTGCCGGTATAACTTAAAAACTATTTGTTTGAAGAAGACGATACCTTGCACGCGTATTATATGTCTACCTGACATAAAACTGTGAATACTTCAGTCAAATATATACAGGGTAAGTTCCTTTAAATTTTGTGTCAACTTTTGCTTTAACTAAGGCATAGCTCCGTGGCAGAATGCGATCGACGGGTACGCTGAGAGAGGCCTACTTGCTTTCTATCGAAATGCCTTCCGTAGGCGCTGAAAACGTGCAGAGTTCGATTCCCGTCTGTAATACTGTCTTTGTTTATTTGCAAATTGATGGAATTTTCAATTATCAGAAAAAATGTTCTTTCCAAGTGTCACAACCCCCAAAGGTATGATATGTCCGGATGTGGGGCTCGAATCCACTACCTACCGATTGCAAGCGCAAGCACTTTACCAGCTCGCCACAAGCTCTCCCTTTTTTACTCGTTTGTTGAATCAACATTTAGCTTCGCTTTCCTCACTAGTTGTAAAAATAACTATTTCACAAGAAATTGTTAGGTGAAAAAATAAAACACACGTATTTTTTGATTTCCAAAACAATTCTTGAAATTTATAATTGACAATTTCAGTGGTTTAATATTTAAAAAAACTTGTTTTATCAAAACGATAAAATCTTCTGTAAAACACGTTTGAAAATTGTAATTTGCTCGTCTCGCAAAATCTCACTCGGTACACAAAATGAGACATTTCCTGTTGTTTTGCAATTTTAAATAGTATTAAATTAATATAAAAGCCTAATCAATATATGTAATTATCGTTAAAAATGATTATTACACGGAGCTTACACTTTTTGCAGCTTGTTGCAGTGAACCTTTAAACTATTCCCTATTTTTATTAATCTACACATTCAGAAAAATTATTTGGTCATTAACATACAAGGTGTTTTATACATATCTACACTTGTTAATTTTAACCGGTGGTTACTTTGCTCTTTTGCAAAAATCGCATTTTTTCCATAGTTTATACTCCATCATTTTGACCAAGCGAGTTTTTCGGTATCTAACTTAATTCGTCATCATAATCTTTAACAATGAAACTCTTTTGAAAACGTTTTGTTTCTATTACAACAAAGCAATTTTTCGCTGCAAGGAACGTGTTTAAAATCACAAGTAGAAATATATTTAACTTAGCCAGGTGGTATACTGCGCCTTAAAATTAACACGCGTATTTCTAATACACACTATATGTTGATTAAAACAAAGGCTTATTCAAGCAGACAATTCAAATTGTTACATTTAAAAACACAATATTCTATTAAGCCAAATAAACAACCATATTGTCAATTCAGTTTTAACATTTCTTAAGCAAAGACGTTTTAGATCTTAGTTTCGAAAAAAATGCGACTGAAATGTTGGGTTACATAAATTTCCTCCTAATTTCTTTGTAATGCGGAAATATATAAAAAAAATTGCTCTTAAAGCTGCATATCATTAGAACTCCTTTGGAGTAACATACTTCATGTCCTGATTAGGCTAAAGGCATTATAATATCCTACAAAATTTATTTAATTACATTCGACACATTTACCATTTAGGATAGTATTTACTTTAAATCAACATTGAAATCGTGAGCAATCAGGAAATTGAGTAGTGGAACCCCTCGTATTAGCTTTTACGGACATATGAAATTAAACTTCAGCGAATTAGGAACTAAATGGAAAGTTTAATGAGAAAGGATCAAGTACTAACAGCTATCTGCCAGGCCTTATTCAGAAGTTGCTGTCTAAATTAAAAGTTAATAATGAACTGAGAACCAATGTTTAGCAATAATTTTATCTTAAATGCGACTATTGTTATATTATTGTTTTACTACTATTCTTTTATAGGAACTATAAACCTAAATCCTGAGATTTACAATGGAAAGCTTTAGAACAATGCTTGACTACAATTTTTGTTCCAAAACCACAGGCACTTTCGAGAAAGTTTATTTTGTAATGCAAATTTCAGTTATGTACCAGTTATGCAAATTCAAATCGTAGGTTTCTTGATCCCGTTCCTAAAATCCGTTCTCGTAAATTTCTCTGCGGCTTCTAGTTTAGCTCTCCAGTGTCTTAAATCTAAAATTAACTAAACGTTATTCACTATTTGTCTACGAGGAAGTATATAAAATGAAAGACGGAACTGCACTTGAGGAATGCTCATGACAACTTGGAAAGACTATTTATAAAAGACGCGTGCAGATCTCCACGTTGCTCCCAGAGATCGAGGTTTTGTTGATGGTCTTCCGTGTCCAAGTAAATTAAAACTGAAAAACTCATTGCTTCTGTTGGAATTGACAGTAGCAGTGCTCACTTTTGTAAAGTGCCAATTTGTTGAGCAACCAAATATCATTTATGGCTTTTCAATCAAATTGTTATAAAATACCGGAAACACTTTTATATTCTAATTTGGTTTTACTGAAAGTTCTAGTTATATATTTAAACCAAAACAGAAGGAGTTAATAGACACTGTAAATTTTCCTAAACATAACAGAGTTCTTTTAAAGCCTATCAAACGCATTACGTGTATTTCTCTTGAAATTTATGACGCCAGTAAAAAGTATACAAGGTCTTTCTAAATTGAATATCATAAATTGTATCATTCAGGAAGGGTTCAAATAATAAGAGATAATCATTTGTCAATAAAAAAATATTTGATATTTTAAATCTGTGCAGTTTTTCCGTTTAAAGCGATGTTGATAGCTTTATTCCAGACATGGACTTCGGGAACTGGACCGTGTCATTGTTGAGGTCGAAAGACTTCGAAATAATGATATGTGTGGTTCGAGCTCTTCGTGGCTTTACAATGGCGTTGTATACATTCTTTGTACGTATTGTAACATTAGTTACTTATTTTAATTATATTGGCAATTGCAAAACATCAATAAATTTTCATACTTTTATATTGACTAGATTGCAATATTGTGGTATAGTACGCAAATTTGTTTTTTATTTTGGAAAACATTTCTTAATGTCAGCTGATGTAGTGCAATCTAGTGTTCAATAATATAAAATCAAAACAGAGTGACTCAGTCTACGTACATGTCCACCCCTTGTTTGCTATGCAATCGGTTTAGGAAATTATATCGTTAGATTGCAATTCATTTCAATCAACCCTATTGCTAGAGGTGCACTACTCAATCTCTAATAAATGTGTTTCACAAGTTTTTGAGTTTTAAAAGTCTATTTAAAAAAGGGGATGGTTGTAAAAGGCTTTACCCAGAACTTCCCTCGTCGACATTGTGACAATAAATAATTTTAAAAATCAAATTAAGTTAGGAGTAAAAATATCTTCACGATTCTAATAAATTAAATAAATTTTCAAATAAAAAAACCGTTACCGTTGGTCGAATTCGAACGGCAGGCGGACATCTGGTGCAGCCCACAACGTTTTGCTTAATTAGTAAGGGACTGGGCTATTTCTACCTGCGCCACGAAGTACCGACCTCTGGCATACCTTCGTCGCAGCTATATTATTTTATTTAGTAACGTGCTAATTTGTGCCTCGTTTTCGTATCGTAAAAACGTTAATCTGTATTTGTTGGCTCCCATTTTTGGTAAGAATAAAGTCTGCACTATGTACAAATTGTTACTTGTATCTATTACTAAGTTGAATGAAAAATAAACTTTATTTTTTAAGGTGCTCACCCTATATATACATATTTCTCTGAAATTTTTCCGGTTTCATACAAGGTGTTCCATAAATCTACCGACAAACTTTTAGGGGTAGTAGGGGACATCAAAACAAACATTTTTTGCTTGATGAACATATGTCCAACAACGCTTCCTTTTCGAGATACAGGGTGTTAAAGTTTGTAAAAAATAATGGTTTAAATTGTTTTCCTCGAAAACGAAGCAAGATACGCAAAACCTTCAAGTAAAAAAAAGTTATGTTTTTAGTTGCTTTATCTTAAACAAGTTTAAACATTGCAAATAAAACCATTGGCTGTTATTTTTCTAGGCAAAAACGCCAATAGGTTGCCCCTGAGCACGCCCATGGAATTACTGTATCAACTGTAATAGATC
The DNA here is from genome assembly GCA_940337035.1 of Agriotes lineatus. Classification (NCBI taxonomy): domain Eukaryota; kingdom Metazoa; phylum Arthropoda; class Insecta; order Coleoptera; family Elateridae; genus Agriotes; species Agriotes lineatus. The sequence goes on along the minus strand of CALNHX010009628.1, from coordinate 13,195 downwards.
CAAAAGATGCCTCATAAAGTTACCAACAAACTGTGAAAATTTAATTAATATCGGCTGAAGCATTTTTTTCTACAAATTTTAACACCCTGTATCTCGAAAACGGAGCGTTTTCGGACAAATGTTTATAAAGCAAAAAATATTTGCTTTTATGTCCTCTACCACCCCTAAAAGTTTGTCGGTTTATTTATGGAACACCCTGAATATAATGTGTATGCAGAGTATCGTCTTCCTTCGACAAATATTGTTTGAGTTATATCGCTAACAGACAGCCAGACAGACAGACAGACGGAATTAAGAAAACTTGTTTTTCGTCATCTAGGGACCCTGAAACGTGAAGATCTGAAGAAATCTCGGAAGGTGATTTTTTCGTGATTACAATACTTCCTTCGTCTTTCAGACGAGGGAAGTAATAAAAAGAGAAAGTCGAATACAATGACCTGAAGCAGCAAATGTTATCTCCCGTTGTTAAATAACTACAATTTTATCTGCAATCTCTACAGCTACTAAAATTAGATTTTAGTTGCCACGAAGGTGCCTCCTCAAAGTATAGTGTCTTCGTTAGAACAGTATATAGAGATTAAACAACTGAATGATATGATATATTCCTCATTTTTGCAACGAAAGTAGTAGATATTATACAAATAGCTACTACCTATGAATCCTTACTCAACAATTCTTTAACTTCTATATTTCAATATTCGTGCAAAATAACAAAAATTGAAATACGAAAAGTTCTACTTTCTAATCTGTTATCATAGTGATACTTTCATCAGCGGTTCGTGTTTTCGATTGTTTTATTTTCTACAATGTAGTTTGCATACTTAAGCACTTAAGCTTTACTACAATGTAGATAATTAACCCCTAAGGGTCATACTTACTAACATTAGTACCGTACTAGCAGCGAATTTAACTGGAAAATGATAGTTAGCGCCTGGGATCTTATCCAAAATGCCCCCATCAAACAAATCAAAATTGTATTATTATTTAAAATGGCCCAACAGTGTTTAACGTGTAAACTTGTAGACACATACATATTTTTAACTGAGAATTGTACCACTGTTTAGTTGTTCTTTCGCCCTTGCCTTATATTACAGTATACACCAGCATGAAAGTTCTTCAAGGCCTACGTCTTTTGTCATCACCTCCTTCTATGTGTTTCTGTTCACAGCAATATTTTACAAGTCTTTTTAATGTTTGTAAGTCCTCTTCCACACAGTGCAACCATTCTCGTCTTGGTCTACCTTATCGGTTTCTGACTTCTGGTTCTTCAAACAGTATCTTCTGTGTGTGTTTAGTATCGTCCATTCCCATTAACTGCCTTAGCCACGGTGTTGTGCTTTGTATAATTCCATGTTCTCTATATAATTCTGCCAGATCTTAGTTAGTTCATCGCCTCCACACATCTTGTAGTCTTCTTCTTCCGGTAGCCTTACAGTCCAGTTTGTTGAACCTTGGCTTCCTCAAGTTTTCGCTTCCATCTCTCTTGATCTCGCGCTTCCTTCTTCCAGTTGCACGTCCATGTTGTTTTTCCATCTTTTCCGGGACCTGCCTCTGTCTTTTCTATCTTCCATTTCTTCCAAGTATATGCGCCGAGGTACTCGATTCGTTTAAATCATTTCCACATGGCCTGTCCATCTCAACCGGTGTATTTTAACAGTTGTTATTATGTCAAGTTCCCCGTAGATCTGATACAATTCGTGATTGTACCCTTCTCAATGTTTTTCGTTCAAAGATGGGCAATATATTACAATAAATTATTAACTTAGTTTTTGGACGTATCTCTCTAGACACTGAGATGTATCGCATATAGTAGTATGGTCTTTTAATATTCTGCGTCTTATTTCTGGTAGTAGTTCATTAATTTCGTTAACCTTACTGCTAGATATATAAATTTACTACTTCGATGTTTCTTTCGACTCTTTCAATATTTTGTCATGTCCTTTTTATTGGTTTAATGACCATGAGCTTATCTTTAGTTATACATAAGCCTACCTTACTAGCTTCTGTTTCCAGTTGTACGATTCTTTCTCTTATATTGGTAATGGATCTTCCTGCCACAGTTACGTCATCAGCATATAAACTATGTGGATTTGTTGTTTAATGCTCCATTTAAATCGATTTGGGTTGATTGAATAATAGGATGGGAGCTAGCCCATCTTTCTGCCTTAGACCTCGATTTATTCCGAAAATGTCTGACATAAATTCTGGACTTTTACCTGACTTTTGGTGTCATCCGTGGTTACATAATGGTTACTAACTTGCTGGGAATTCCAAATTCTTCTAGTGTTATATACAGAGATTTTCTATTTATCCAGTCGTAGGTCTGTTTAAAGTCGATAAATAGTTGATACATACTTACATTGTGCTCCCATGTTTTTTCCATCAGTTGTCGAACGAACAGTTCGTCTATCGTTGATCTGCTACTTGAGAAACCGTCTTGGTATTTGCTCAGCGCTTCTTCAGTTATATGGGAGATTCTTTCCCTAATAATATTTGGCAATATTTTATATATAGTGCATAAAATAAAATGCCCCTGTAGTTTTGGCATTCTGACTTTCCCCTTTATTGTGGATGAAACATATTCAGGCTATTTCCCATTCCGCTGGCATCTTCTTAATTCGCGAAATGTCTGTAAGCAGTTTGTGTATCTCTTTGTTCAGTTATGGGCCTCCATATTTAATTAGATCTGCTAGTATGCCACCCACATTAGGCGCCTTGTTGTTCTTTAGTCTTGCTGTTCTGTTTTTTATACCTTCTATTATAGGTTCTGCTATTATGGGTTATGCAGCATGCTGGTAAATGTTTCTTTTCGTATCTGTTTCTGTTAGAAGGTTATTTAGTAGATTGAAGAAATTATTTTTCCACCTTTAGACCATATTTTGTTTGTTTGTTTGTTTCGAATTATTGGCTCGAAGATTATATTAAATAGGGTAGCAGACATTGGGTCTCCATGGTTTAACCCAATATTAGTTTTAATAGTTTCGATAAATTTTCCATTGACTTTCAGTTTGCAAATATTTAGGAACATTCATCTATCCTCAGTTTTTCGTGCTTCTTCCATCTCCTATATTAGGTGTTTAGGTGTTCTTTCTTTTTCCTTCTACATGTTGCTTTTGCTATTCTTCTCAGTTTTTGGTAATTTTCCTTTTTAGCTCTGGTTCATCTGTGTAGCAGTTTCTCTCTAACTTCATTTCCCTACTGTTCACCTTACCTACTGTATCTTCTGCTGCTTCCTTTATGTTTCGTTTCAAAACTTCCCACTTAGTTTCAATATTCTTGATATTTCCTTCTTGTATGGCGTTTCTCCAATATTCTCTGCTATCCTTCTTTGGCATGGCTCAGCTTCGTTTTCGTCTTTCAACAGTTCCATCTTGTATGTAAGAGTTTTATAGCTATCTTGTAGTTTTACACCTCATATATTCTCCTTAAAACTGTCCGTTCTCAGATCTCCAGCATTTCAATATCTTGGATTTTTAGCCCCCACGACTAGCTTCCATAAATCACAACTGGTCCCCACTATTGTCTCGTATAATCTGATTTCAACTACTTTAGACACATTATTGCTCATCCAGCACGCACTTCTTCTTCCTAAGGATATTCTTCTGTCTATTTCTGCACCAACATCACCGTTTTCGTTTATTTAAGTCCCGAGATACACCACATTTTCCACTTGCTCAAAGATTAAGGTCATTTTTCCTGCTTGAATTTCCAAAGTTCTTCCCACTTCTTGTGTTGCTTTTCCCAAAATAATATATTTCCATTTCTTCTCGTTTATAGGCTGCTCTCTTCTTTCTTCTAAAATTTCTTGGTCTTTTCTTTGAGTTCTTCCTTCGTGCGGCATATTATTGTGATGTCATCTGCATATACTAGACATTAACATGAATCTCGTAGAATGTTAGTCGCTTTTCTTAGGGCACCGTTTCGAATTATTGGCTCGAAGATTATATTAAATAGGGTAGCAGACATTGGGTCTCCGGGGTTTAACCCAATATTAGTTTTAATATTTTCGGTCAATTTTCCATTGACTTTCAATTGTGTTAAAGTTAACATATTACAGTGAAATCGTAACCATTTTTGGACAAGGAAGGTTGCGAATTTTCAACTGCACGTCTTAGCGAATACCATAATAATGTGATCAGCAGTTGCTTTTCTGCCTTAATAATAAAAGTATGTATCTTGGTCCGTTCAGACAAGCTTGAATTCTGCATTTCCATTTGCATTTTTTTAAACTTCAGTTTTGACGCATACTGACGCAAAGCCTAACCTGCTAACCTCGATTTTACATAGTCTTACAATGTCACCAACAATACATTTCAGTATTGCCAGTGTTCATGTTGAATAGATATTAATAAAATGTTACTGTTCTGTTATTTCTTAAGTTTGATTATGAGCATCTAAACGAAATGAGTTTGATTGCCAAAACGAGGTGGTGTGCCGAGTTTTTCTGCAATCAAACGAGTCTCTTTAAGTGCCATAAGTAAACGTGTATTATTCAATATTTTATCTTCATCAACAAATTGTGGTTCAATGTATTTTATCTACTGCTACTGTACAATGACCATTAATTATGATTCATAATTCACAGTTTACAGCCAATCATAAAATTCTATTTTCATTATTCAATAGTTTGCAAGTTGCAACCAATCAGAAAATTCTATTTTCATTATTCAATAGGTTGTAGCCAATCACAGAATTCATTCTTATTATTCAATGACTTTTGAAGTTAACAGCTGTCACAAATGTCAAAATTCGGAAATATGAACACAAGTCTCCTATTGCATAGGAGAAGATAAAATATCGTATTACATTCGCGATTATGGCCATTATTCCTTCAGATGACTTGCGCCACGCGCCTTCGGCTTGTGGCGCAAATGTCATCTTCGTGAATAATGGCTGTCATAATAGCTCATATAATAATATACTATTTTTATATAAAAGGAGTGCGGTAATATCTATCCACTACCGCACCGAGTGCGGTAATATCAGTTACCGCACTCAGTGCAATGATGAGGCTCTTAACGATACTAACATTAATTTGCCTATAACAACACCGATGAAGATAAAATGTATAACAGCCATAGCTGTTACGGGAAACTTTTCAGTCAGGTTGACGGTTTTGATATTGACAAATAACAAGTAGGTGTTATGAAAATAATTAAAATAACTTTTTCCTAACTTTACAACTGTGATAAATTCACAACCCCAAAAAGCCTACTCAGTCAGTCATATACATGTGCTGGACACTTTTAAATTGTTACTGTCTAAAGTTTGGATAGCGGTCTGACAGACCGGCCTCATGCATTAAGGGTTAACAAGCACTTTATCTTTTAATAAAAAAAACGAAACATGAACTCCAAACTCGTGTTCTTTTTCTATCTACCCATTTGTCAGAAATAATGGATAAGAATAAAATGCAAAAGTGGATCTTCCAGAAAGCAAGAGTGTGAGAAACAGCATTTTTCTAAAGTTATTCAATTGTTTCTCTTGATAATCAAAATGATCTAGGATCTAGTTGGAATGAACATGTGAATTAGTCCATATTCAGTTTAGTCAGGGTGAATTTGTGCATTCGTATGTCAAAATTTAGTCAAAATCAAAATGTATTGAAAAACTGATCCTACAGTTTTTATATACAAATGTTAGTGGCATATACAATTATACATACCCCCAAAGTGACCTAAATTGCCTATTTAGTTCAGCTTCGCATTTGCATACCGCCTACTATGACCGATTATAAATGCAAAATTTCTGAAATTTACTCTAGCGATCGACATAGGTTGGCATTGATTTTGAAATATATTTAGCATATTTAAAATTACTGTAAAAAATTCTTCGAGTCAATACTAATAATCGAAATATGGCAAAAACATAAAATAACATGCAACCAAAATTCAAGAAATATTTGTGGATGAATATATAAATTTTCTTAGTTTTTTTTTTTAAGTTTGTTAGTTTCTTACGTAATTTTTTTTAAGAATTTAAAGATTAAGAATTTAAAAGTTCTGAAGAATTTCCAAACACGAAGTTCTATTTAAAAAATCTGGTGTGATACACTCACACAACTTCCTTTTACAGTGTTCTTATAATTAGTCAAAAATTTCATTTTTAATTTTTAGCCATTTGTCAAAATTTTTCAAAAATTACAAATACTACAAAAACGGTACAAAATAGAGTGTTAGTTGAAGAGACAAATTTTCTCTAGAATTTTAAGGTGAATTCAAAAATGTAATAATATACCGGGTGTTTCATTTAAAATGGGAGTTAAGCAAAAAAAACAAAAGAAACCTACTTTAGAAGTATTCAACTGGAAAATCACCCATTTCACATCAATACACATTAAAAATGTAGTAAAAATGTAAAGTTTAAAAAAAATCGTTAGAGCCGTTTTTGAAAAAATCGAAAAAAACTGAAAAATCACAGGAGTAAACACCTACTTCCGGTTATGCGATTTTCTTCAAAAGCTTGCTGTCTCATCTGCATAGTACACAAAACTTATATATGAAGTTTCAATGCCATACCTCTTTTCGTTTTTGAGATATTCTGTTCACAGACACACACACAGACACACACACACACAGACAGACCAATAAAAAAAAATATGTTTTTTGGGATCAGGGGACTCTAAAACGTGAAGATCCGTTGAAAACTCAATTTCGAATTTTTGGGGTGAATCCAATACTTCCTTTATAGTAAAAGGAAGTAAAAAACGGAAACTTTAAAGGCGTGCAATACAAACAAACTATAAAGTTCAGCATTACAAGTTTCAAACAATTAAAAGTAAAGTTTACGCAGCCAAATCTAATAGCAACACTATGAAATATATCCTGAAATCAAATTTTACGTGTTGATCTAATGACAAACTTAATTACCTTCCTGTAATTCTTCAAATGCCAGTTATTTCGTTCTTTGCAGTGGTTTTAAACGGAAACCAACTTATTAAAGACATAGAAGAACCTAATAAACTGAAAATTAAAGGAAATCTGTGCTATTCCACAAAATAGTAACCGTATCTCTGTTATTATTGTTTTTAAAAAGTTTTAGTTTTACTTTTCTCTAACGAAAATTTAAGGAAATAATTTTGGCGTACTAATAGTTATTTATAGAACAAGTGCAAAAAGTAGGTGATTATTGCACGCAAAGTGAAAATTGTCCAACGAAGCCGATAACACGTCAAGTGCCATAACATTTATGCACATGTTGTATACAACTTTTCCGGCGACAATGCAACAATGAAAACCTTTTTAATGTGTTACAGGCGGAGTGCAGTAACAATTCAATGCACTGGGTGCTATAAAGTGGCACATTTTGCACTCATAATGATTAAAAAATGCAAACAAAATTAATAAATTACTGGCGCAATATTTTGTTGCACTGAATACATTAATGTGGCACTCCTTGCACTCAAAATAATGCATGAAACTGTACTTCATTGTACTGTTATAGAAAAGAAGATTTGAAATCAGATCCAGCTTGCCTTCATCGCTAAGGTAAACCTCGAAAATTTCGCATTCTTAATAATAGCAGGTATGCAAAAATGGAAATAATTTATATCGATAGCTTAAATTTCTTTGGAGGTTTTTCAAAGATACTAAAATTTCAATTCGTTGTATTTAAAAGTATAGAAAACTTGCAGGTGTGGAATAATAAAGCCTGGGCCTTTCATCTAAATTCACTTCTATTCAGCATCGGGTTGTATGGACACGAATTTTCTGCGAACCAACCAAGAGAACAATATCAATAGCTGCCAAAATAAGAACACTAGAAGGCTATTAAGACTGTTGTTCGTTTGATGTCAGGACTTATTCAGGAAATATGGCATTACAAATGGAAGAACTACATCAAAAATGTGGTAAAATTTTTTCAATATTAGTAAAGTTGTCAAGTTAATTTAAGCAGTTATTATTCCGTTTATTTTGATAGTTATGCATTGTTCTAATTCCGGCAATTGTGATATGATACTAATGTACGGTTTGTATGGGCGTAATTCAAGAGAAGCAGCTAGAAGATACAGAGAGCAATATCCAGCTAGAAGGCATCCCGATCATGAGACGTTTAGAGGTATGGAACATAATCACCGGGAACATGGATCGTTTTCAGGAAACAGAAGAATATCGTTTAATGCGAACAGACGGTTTGCTGATGAAGAACATACAGTAGCTGTTCGTGGGTATATGGAAGTCAAAACCTTGCTTAAGGCAAGTAGCTTCAGAATGTGGCATTTTTAAATCGTCAGCACAGCGGATTTTAAAACAAAATAGGTACAGGCCATGCCAATGTATTCGCATAAATAAACTTTAACCAGAAGATCCAGATAGGAGATTTACGTCTATTGCTTGTATCTTAGTGCAGTGTACTCAACGACATAATGTCTTGAGACGAATATTGCGGTTTGTTAAAAGTCAATTCTATAGTGGAATGGTTTCGACACAAAATACTAGATACTGGTACACAGAACAGCCACACTGAGAGAAAGGAATAATCAAAGTGTTTTCGGAATTAATGTCTGGTGTGGGATAAGTGATGGTTATCTGGTAGGACCGTATTTTTACGAAGAAACTTTAACTTGCAGTCGCTATTTACATTTTCTGGACGAGGTATTGCCGGAACTAATGGAAGACGTATGTACCTCTTCGTACAAGACTGAACATGTTTTATCAACATGATGGTGCTTCACAACATAACAGTGTTATTGTACGGAATTACTTAGATAATAATTTTCCTCAGCGGTGGATGAAAAAATACGGTCCAGCTCGTTCTCCTGCCCTCACGCCCTTGGACCTTTTCCTATGGGGTGATTTGAAGGAGCGCGTTTAGAAAATGCCTCTCTTAAATTTGGATGACTTAAAAAACAAAATAAGAGCAGAATGTGCAAACATTACCAGAGGAACTTTATTAGGCAATTTTGAACAATTCCTGTAGTTAGTTGTTGGCGTAGAGATGTTATTACGTTATTATTTTCATCGCCGACTACATAAAAATTACAAAAATCAGTGATTTTCATGGTACATCACCCTTAACCTTCAATCGCATTTTCTCAAAAATGTTCTTTTGTAACACCCATATATGTTTACATGGTTATAAAGAGAATGAAAGGTACTATAAAAAAAAGGAAAAAGTATAGAGTGGCAGTAGAAAAAAAAGCTTGTATATTGCTACCATTACACGATTGCAGATTTTGTGAAATTCCTTTAGCTATCTTATACAAAATTTGCTGCCATTTAAGAAACGTAGTTTAGCATAATTATTTTTGAAAATAACAAAGTTAACGCCCAGGGAGTCATGTCTGGGACACCCTGTATGGTATGAGTTTTTTATATTTTCAAAACCATTAATAAGGGTATTTTTTAAATTGTAAACGCCTTAGTAGAGTACCATAAATTTATATGTCTAGAAGAGTAGCTTTTATAGAGCTAATTGTAAGAGGATTACTATTTGGCCTTTATAAATAAAATTAAGCTTGGGTAAAGTATGCGCCATTGCATTATAAACTGCTTGGAACTAACACACCAACAAACAATGTGATTCGAACACGTGTTTTCTTCTTTCTCATATACTTGTACTACAGATAAATAATCTTTTTCTACCATCGTGTCAAAATGACAACTTTTTGCACAGTTTCTAGTGTCAACAGTGACTTTTGTAGCACTCTTAATATTAGCACCCGAATTACGTCTTTTTTGCACGTTGTCATTGGTGGCGTGTTTTAATAATATATTAAAACACGCTCTGCCGTAAATTATCTAACACAATGTGTTACGATCGTAGAAAAAATAGGGTATGATACATGTGTATAAGAGCACTAGCTACGTTCAAAGCACTCCGCTTTGCGTCGTGCTCTAAACTCGTTGCACGTACTTTAAAGGCGTACTTATACACTAGTATCATACTATACTATTAATGGCAATTACAGCAATTAAATAACAACAAAGTAAGATGTAGGTCCTTACATAATCATAATGAGCACACCAGCAATGGAATGTGTAAAATATGAGGTAATATAGATATCATTTAATAAAAACAGTAAAACAAAACTTGCTGCATTACCATTTATCTTCTTGTTTTCATACTAATTAAATCTTTATGCTAGGCTTTAAGTGGCCTCGACTATTCTTATAAGATTTAAAGAAAGACGTGCCAGCGATTGACAACATCCAAATTAGTTCACTCCTCGTAAAGTGTAGTACCTTCTAGTGTTTTATTCAAATTCCGAATTAATCAGCTAAAAATTTCTAAGAAAAACATAATTATGAATTTGTTATACTTATGCTACATTTTATCTTCGCTTTCTTTATTGTAAAATTTATAACTGCTTCAAAAGTAAAATTAAACAGCAAATATAGCATTTGCCATAAATTGTGCATTATGCAATATCTTAATGATCTTATGATCTATAATGATTGTTTAAAATTTCACCTTTATCCATTTAGACGCCGTATACTTGCAATGTGGCTTTAATTAGTCATTTGCAAATTTTGTTATCAATTATTATAAACTTTTATGGAAGCCATTTTGGTAAGCCTTGAAAAAATTTTTCTATGTGTTCACTTAATCTAATTTTCTAACTTTTGTATTTTAGTTATATCACTTGTCAATAATTTCTGATGAAGCCATCTAAAGTGGCGAAACGTAAAATATTTTATCAACCTTCACATGTATGACGCTTGGACCTTAAGGGACAATCAGATTTTTTATACCTACTACAATAAACTTTTTGGCTATCTATCTCCACAACCTTATTAATATCTTAACAATCTACGTTTGCAGTTGTGTAAAAGCAAAACGCATTATAATTAAATTCTGTCCCTGATATATTAAATGTGATTTTACAAATGCGAAAATAATTCTTTTTTTCAGAAATACGTCATAAGCTGTTTTCAATAACATTATTATATTTTCATCCAGCATTCTTAATTTAAAAATTTGCGATCACCTAACTAAATCTTTCTTCATATTTTATTATAGAAAAGGTTATGCAAATACAAAACAAAAATATTCCAATATATTAGTATTTCAAATATCTTTATTTCAGGCGGAAAGGCAAACATTGAGTTGTAAACATCGAAAGAAGGATTCAAGACAATATGATTATTGAAGAGCTCTTGTATTTAATATTATGGGCATGAATAGTTATTTTATCAACAAACTAGGCGACTAAACATAAGACAACAAATAATTAACATTAAAACTAAACCGATTTAGACTAACATTTCGCACTAAGATTCCAGAAAATCTACTGAAGCCCAGTATGACTTTATTCTGATTCCAGAAAAAGGACGAATGATAATTCCGCCATTATTTTTGCAATATCCCTTCACTCGAAGACTCCCTAAGCTCAGAAAGGATGGCGATTATCTTAAAAATACAATCGTGCACTTTAGGTTGTATGCGAAAGAGTAAATACAAAAGGAAACGAATCTGATTAAACTACGACGGGCAAGTTAATGCGATTTTCTACTTTTACAGCTGCGTGTTGTTTCAGTTAATGTTTACGTTCGCACTTACAGCGTTTTAAAGCGCCTTTTACTGCTAAATTCTTGAATGGAGCAAACAGCTCAGCTAAAAATTTTGCTTTTACTGAATTGATTCGAACAATGGAAAATGGTAATGATGCTGCTAAGCGTTTTCACTATTCTTAAAAACGGAGGCGAAGACGTGCCTTTTCAATGGTTATTTGCTATTCAGCAAGATGTGTCGTATTCTACTATTCAGGCTTTAAAATATCGTTACGTCTTAGTGTAACCAAAATCGCTATCATCTACTACTTGTATGTTATAGTAACTATTAATATTATATGCTTTAAAGTAGCACTATTTGTTGATTTTAAAAAAGAAACATAGAATATATGCGGATAGGTTTTAAAATATGGACAAAATTGAAATCTCGACGACTAATAGAAGACGTCTTATGGCAAGCAAAATTTTCTTGAAAAAGTTTTCAGTTAAATTGGAAATTTATTATGAAATTCAGTTAATTTCAACGCAGTATAAGCGTATCAAGCAATACAGTTTAATTTCCGAACGGATTTTCCACATAACTGTATGTTTCATAAACCTTCAACCTTTGACCTTTGCAAATTTTGAACTGCAAACCAGGGATATTATTTTGAGTAACGAGTATTTCAGCAAATTGGTTCTTGCAATTTATGCCTTGGAACACTAGCATAATATAGAGAACTTCACTTCGTAACTTTGAAATTTGATATTCGTAAATAATGAAAGCGTTTATAAATGGCGAAATTCAAGAAATGCAAAACACTAAACAAATTGGCACTGTTTCATTCTTTGCCTGCAAATAATTTACTTTAAACTGACTTTGTTGTTAGACAAGCTTTAAGAAAGACTTTCTACAGAAACGTCTATGTTTCTAGTTTCTTGTTGCAAGTGGTACACTCGTGGGCGTATAAAAGTTCCCACACTCTTTGAAGCTGATTTTCATTACATTTGCACATTGTGAATTTAGATTGGTACGTGGTAGTTTTCATTTCTTCTGAACAATTTTCAATTGATCGACGAGAAACATGAAAACGCTGTGCTAATGCTACCTGTTTTTGTTTATATACAGCTTACTTTACTCAGGGATATTCTAATATGAGAGCTTTTATTAGAGCAGATTTTTCAAATTTAATAAAATTCGTAGCAGAATATCGCAACTACCGAATAATAATGAATCTTTCTGGGCTAATTTAAAAAAATCAGTAACTTTTGAAGTACCTGCGAATCGATGTACTTCTTCATACTACTATAGCGTTTCTAAATACTGGAAAATACATTCCCAATAAATATCTTTCATTCAAAATATCCACGTCTGTAAATACATAATAATTTAAACTTATCTGCACAAATATCTTTTTAAAGTAAATGAGATTTATTTTGTTTGCCTAGCAGCTCAATATCATGTCATCAATGGATGTCATTGGTAGGTGCTAAAGTACAATTTTTAGTAAATTAGTTTAAGCGCCAATTTTTTTTTAAGAAGTCGTCTTACTCATAAATAATGTTTATTTCATTTTGGATCCATAATCTTGCTTATTGGCCCACGTTAGCGATGCTTTTATGGTCCTAAGGCCTATAAAGTTGCTAAACAGTATAACAAGCACTAACAATGTAGTATAGCAACATCAACAATTTGCATAGAAACCATACCACACTAAATATTCACAGCACCAGTACAACAACGACGCAGTAGCCCGTAGCCA
>CALNHX010009627.1:0-47993 GCA_940337035.1 Agriotes lineatus | reverse complement strand
AATACGTATTTCGACAGCCAAGCTGTCATCATCGGTAGCTACGAAAAACTTACACAGCAAAATGGCAACGATATGTTCGTGACCAAATCACAAAGGGAATTATTATTATTATATAAATTATATAAATTCTTGATTAGTTATTTTCCATTTTCTCTCTTCTATTTATCCTCCTCGTATCACTCCCTCTTTAGGGCCATTATCATAATTTTCTTAATTATATCGTTTAATTTTTCTTACGGTCTTGCAATAATTGTAACATAAACTATATAGGCAAGTCATTGATGAGGATTTTTGGAAATATTTTCTAGTTGATTGATCTGGCTGTGACTATAATTTTTATAAGTTTTCTGAGATCTCTATTGCTGTATATAAAGCAGGTCTGATGGCATGCAGAACTTACAGAAATGGCAATGGAAAATTTAGCTAAGGATCTACGTGGCTTATGCATGGCCTGTGCTACACAGCATGCATTTACCGGATCCATTTACATTTTTTGCTCAAGTTGTTTATCCAAGTAGATTGCTCAATTTTGACTGTGTTTTTATACAATCATGGGCTCGTCTGAAAAGGGAATTTAATCCGATTTTTGATACTAGTTATGTTCAATTTAAAATGTTAACTGTATTCTGTATTATTATTTAAAATATGTTTGATTGCTTTTTTGTGATAAGAAATTTTATAAGAAATAATCGCGATTATATAATCAACAAAGCTATATATAAAGCAAATCCTATTATACTTACTGAAAGTACTTTCTCATCATTTTAGATCAAGAAAATATAAATTTTAGCAATTTTTCTCGATGCTTCTCCGCAACTAAAGTTTTATATTTCTACCCGCCGTTTAAATCACCCCAATATTTTCCGCATTAACTTCCAACTATCACCGTTTATCTTCCCGATTCAAAACGGAATTACTGAAATGAACAAACTTCGAATATTAAATTAAAACCATGAGCAAAAATTTCAGCGTTCACTTCATTTCCAGCACACGCGCCTGGAAAATTCCAGATTAAACTTGTAGCAATTAAGTTACCCCCCGGAATTAATGCGACAAGCGCGCATAAATCAAAGCCGCTATCGATCTGTCTGAGCGGTGTGAACGAACGCCACTGGAAAGGGCTACCGCGTGCCGCTCTGCGCTTCTGGGGGCAGGCGCGCGTCGCGAAGGGCACATTTGCATGCTCGGTGCACCGTTCATTACGGCGGTAATTGGTATTCTTTTCCCCATTAAACGAGTTAGCCGGATTTTTGGGTTTATCTGCAGACGCTTCTGATGCTGATTATTTTGCGCGGGAAAGCTGTATTTTCTAGCGGAAAATTGGCCAGTTCAAGGGTGCCCATGTTGCTTCCTTTATCTGTGTTATGGCAGCAATAGCGATTAGATACGGACGCTGAAGCATTATGGGACTATGGGAAAGTATCTTCGTTTGTAGTAAATACGGGCGCAGCAGATAGATGTTTTTCGTCTAGGTAACTTTTGAAATATTTGCTGGAGTAAGCTCTGTATCCAGTAAATTATTGATAAAGCAAATTCACCTTTTATTATCACCTATTATTTGCAAATAAACGGGAGTTGGGTTTTTAAATGACATCAATAAAACTGTAATGGTGTAGCGATTACTTGTTAAATACGAATTATTATATTTCAAAATTGTTGATACTAACTAATATAGGTAGTATGAGTATAGTATAGTTTTGTATCATCTGCACAGGGGTAATAATTGCAATATTTAACACATTTTCAAAACATTAGGAAAGATAGTGAACAAGAGCGGATCGAGAACAAAACCATACGGAACACCTGCCATTATTTGCTTTTGAGTGGGTACAATATCAAACACTTCAACAATTTCAACTCGGTTATTTAACTACCTAATCTCTCAGTCTTTTTAAGTCCAGCATGTTGTACATGGCATTTGTTTAGGTCTATTATGTAGTGCTTGTAAGAGGTCAGTAACTTAAGTAAAGCAGTATTGTGATCAAAACCCGCATTGATCATTTCTAAAAAATGTAATTAGGCACCAAGTACTACGTTATAGAGAACATTTTATACATATTTAAATATTGACGTCACATATATACAGATTGTTACTGTTAAAAATTACATGCTAATCGACAAAATATCGCGACAGCTTAAAAAGTGCGTAAACAATTACACACAGCATTTACTATAAAGGTTATTTATATTTTTTGTTATCCAAACAGCGTGCGAGATAGCTGGATCTACTCGCATGTACGTTTAAATACATATCAAATACCCCTAAAACATCAATAAAACATTAAAACAATGCCGAAATAACTGTCCGTAAGAGCGAAAAAGTAAAAAATATTTAAAGACGGCCCTAGCTAAGGCCAGCCCTGTTCATATTCGCGTGCATTTAAAACCGAACGCGAATTTACCACATCAGCGCATTCCTAAAGCGCTCTTCCAACGCAGCCTGACTGGAGTTTTATCGCGTTAATTGCAATCACTTCCTGTAGGTATCAGATTACCTTTTGTTATTCTCGAAGTCGCCCTGTATTGCGTTATCGAACCCTGGGATCGCGAAATACGTGGAAAATAACCATATCCGATGCTGTGAAATTTTCAATTGCTGGCAGACCGTCAAGAAGAAACACTGAATGCTTCGCACATGTTGTAAATGCGCTCACTTGCCTTGAAAACGCGTGTTCGCTGCATTTCTAACGTAAAGTCAGCAATTATTTATTTGCTCCAGGCTTCTAGCCGTTTCTATTTAACTCACTTTTGGGCGATTTTTGCACAACACACTTTTGGAGTGGCAGATACGTGCAGCCTCCAGTTGAAGCTGGCCCACGACTGACTTCTTCGTGAAACCAACCTCACAATTAGTTCACAGTACAGGGATGGTTCTACGAACTTCTGTTATTCTAGAATACATTATTTAAATCTAATTTACAATAATAAAACATAGTAAATGTTGGTTGGCTACATCGTTTAAGTACGAAAATAAGCACCACAGACGAGGAATACTAAGACCCGTTTCCAACATCGTTTCGTTGAAAATGCACCGGAAAGAGTAAAGCCAATAAAAGGGCATTTGGCACGATGGAATCACAGGTTTGGATCAATAGAGATTTATTATGAAAGGTAGACCATAAAAACTGCCAGTAAAAGCATGGGAAAAAGCTAAAAATTTCGTTTGTTTCTCTTTCAATATATAAACTCAACAAGTGTTTTTTCTGCTATGTACCGCTCCCTTAGAAAAAGGGTGGTCACGGCCTGGGCTAGCTCTTTAACTCTCGGTAGAATATGGCGTGGTATAAGGACTAGGCAAGAAAATGCTTCTGGCTTTAAAATTGAACAGTAGAATTATGCAAATTTGGACGCCTTGTCTTTACTCACAACATAAAAACAAAACTAGCTAATTAATAATACACTACCTATTTGTAGTGCTTCGCTGCATACCTATATAAATTGTACAGGAGAAGGGGTTGCGGAAAGAACACAAAAATATTCACATCAATAGGGCCATTTAATCAAACCCAACAATTGCAGTAACATATGAATTATATACATAAGCCATGAAGTTGCAGCAACTTAGGTTTGTAGGACAATTGCCTAACAAATAAACCATAAATAGGAATCGACTTCCAAGTATCTTAGTCACAAAATAACTAATTATAGCTCGGGTTACAACTCAGGATCGCCACATGTGATATCGCATTTGACATATGTGTACGACGTCCAAGGTGCGCGGCGGAAGTGAGTTTTGGGTACATACGTATTTCAGCTCTTTAGCGCTATTGATTAAATAAAAGGAGTAATTAAACGCGCTTCAGTTTAAGTTTCCAAGGCCTTAGCAAGAACTGATTATAGTTGCGGCACCTGCCTTTGTCGATAAAAACGCTGAGAAATGCATGTACTTACAATTCGGTTCGTTGTCATGTCCAGGGATCGCGGAGCAAAATCCTGGTACATCGCATCTTGTCCAAGAAGACTTCTAAGCCGGATTTGGCTGCATAATTCATAGAATCCAAGGATGCCACTATCAAGAGAGCAGCTAACTGCGGCAGAAGGCGGCCTAGGTATTCTGAAGAAGCGAAAAATGGGAGGCCCTGTTATTCTTTAGCAACTGTAGAATAACCCTTAAGGAAACCGCATGGGGTCCGGCGAAAGTTGTTTACGGTCGTTTGTGCAGCAAACAACGCGCTGGCGGTTTTCGTTTGTTTAAAACAAGAGCGGTCCTGGCCTGCTCCAAAAACCTTAGATCCGCGAAGCACGCTTCGTGAAAAATCAATAATCGAGCAATTCGACTGTTTTCAAGCGAGCCTGCTTAGGAATTGAAAGCACAGCGAGCGTGCCTCGACTAGAAAAGCTTGCAGGTGTCTTATCTCTAATGTCTGGCGCTTTATGCGATAAACCTGAATTCCTTTGCTACATTATTTAAATATAAGGTTGTCCGAAAGAAAATGCTAATTGCTAGAACGGGCCATTGAAACGGGGCGTTACAGCTATGTTACAAAACTTATTTATACAGGGTGTCAAAAAATGTATTTTTTATACTAGGAAATTAATACTAATGCAAAAATAACAATCATAAATAGCATGTTAAATTCTTAAAAATTACATCTACCAAGTGAAGTCCGTCTAACGAATATGCACCGATAGCGCTTAAAATTCATATGCAGTGGATGACATACCGTCGATGCACTGTTTTCGTAGAGCGAACGTGAAAATGGGAAACATTGAATGATTCATCGTATACACGAGGTATTTACGTGCTGTCAATAAAAGCTTTTTGAGTTTCTATTACGAAAGAGAAACACGAGGTTTCTATCTTTTTCCAATGCCGACAAATTTGACTTGCGGTTTTTATAGTCCACCCTTTATTTAGTAAATGAATCTTTTTCTTTTATGCAGGCTTCATAAAATGAGCCATAACCTAAAATTCAAGCATATATTGCATTTACGTTTCCTCATATTAGAGTGAATGGTCATTAATAAAAGAGATAAATTTCAACAAAAATATTGAAAATTTGTTACATTTCTTTAATATCGTAATACAACTGTAGGCTGCGAAAAACAATCGACAATCAAAATTATTGTGTTCCTTCTTTCCGTTGGTTACATGTTGATATATTTCATTGTTTAGTTTTTACTGGAATTTAATAATTTTGTAATAAAATATGGTCGGGTCTTTTATTTGACATCACTAACAGGGCTTTTCCAATTTTTAATAGAAATAGAACCGACTCAGTTGCACTAAGCGACAAATGACACATTTCATCAACGTCCCCTGTTCCAACATAATTGTAGCTGGGAATGTAGTAAAAAAGTCGGCACGCCGTTGCTATGACAACGGTCGATGTAAAACTAGCAGATAAACTGATAACAAAGTAATTACGCTGTCGGGATGTGTAGGTTGGAGGTTTCAGCTGTGGGTAAAGAGAGCTCATTTTGCCGAATTGTCGCGGTTAAATTTTATTTCAGTAATAAAAATTATGTATTTCATGCTAATTGGCGGAATGTTTAGTACTTCTGTACATTTTCAGACACTGGGGACTCGTAGGTGGGTCGTAAAATGATCTGTCCGTTTTTGCGAAAATTATTAAATGTAAAGCATGTCTCGGACCAGTTCTCACTGTTGGTACTGAAAGCATAAATGATAACTATTAGACCACTTCAAAAATGGCATGAGCAGCTTTTGCCATACAGATCACAGTGAAATAAGTCGAGTAGATCAGACATTTATATAAAAGTTAATTGTTTGAGTAATAATTCTATAAATATAAATTTGATGGTACCTGCAGCATTGAAGGCGATGTTGATAGAAAAAGTTGTTATATCAATAGTTTACCCGAGGCTACTCACTTAACGGTGTTTTGATGGTGATACATCAGGCGTTGCAGATGGAACATGTTTACGACGTTAATGGATTCCATCAAAGCTGAACACAGACACACAGTATAAAGGAGGATCAACTACACTCGAGAATGACTACATAAGACACGAAATGAGCGCTCTTGAATCTGTATAGATTTCAGCAGAAAGGGAGAGAAAGACGTTCACAGCCATGGAGAAAAAATGTACAGAAAGAAATGGAAGAATAAGGCATGGAGTAATAATTGTAAAAGCTTAACAAAGAAGAAGAAGAATGATCCATAAGCAAAAAGAGAAGAAGAGGTGGTGTGACTAAAGAGTTGCTGATCTGAAAATAGAGAAGGTAACCGAAGGATACCATATAATGGAAGAGTGAAATACGATACTGTAGCGGACACATGGTCTCGTGAGGCGTCCATAAATTACCATGCAAAAGGGCGTATAAAGCAGCGCAGGAAATCATAAAAGTGAAGACTTTAGATCGAACAGCTGTTCTGCCTAAATCAATGGAACATTTTGTACGTAACGCTACGCGCGAGTTAGTGACTGGTGTGTAAAAGCACGCAATTTAAAATTCAAATCTGAGCGACCTAATGACGTCTGTGAATAGTGAAGACTCCAAGAGTAAACTACAGGTAGCCTCTAAACCTTTTTGAGGCAATAGAGACTGGTTGTCCAAGGTTCGAGAACACGCTATTGACCGCTCGCAAAAAAGGAGACAAGTAATAAAACCCTCTGGCTGACACAAGGCGCTCGGACAGTAGCGGTCTTAACACTTTATAGGCGTCTGGCTTCGGCAAGATGGTAAGAAAGCAATTGTCCGACACAATATGCATAATGGCACTTTTCCGATAAAGCGAGAGTTGTGAGCAGCCACCAGAAGAGATTACCCTCCGCAATGGCGCATTTGACGAAAAGCTATATAAGGACAGACAGGGAAGCATCGAGACATTCTATTCAATTCGTGCAGTCCGACCAGTGCGAGTTCAGACCATTCATTCTGTTCTGTGTTATTCATTCGGTTTACGATATTCAGTATTCCGTGTCTACAAGTCGTCTAGCACGTTTCGAAGTCGAGGATAACCGCATTCCATCACAAAGATTTGTCGAAATACTGGGCGCGTTTTAATGTTCAAGCAAATAATTGTTTAATCGCGCACTGTATACATACTGAACGGATACACACGCCTTGTATGTGTATCATCCTACATGTATATATTTATGTGTGTGCTCATACAACATCGTGTTACAATAAATAGATAGTTGTTGTTTTCAATAAATATCATTTCTGACTACTGAGTATCAACATCATCACCTCGTGGATGAGCAGCAATTTCAGTACAATCTAATCCACTCCAAAATATAGATCTATAATTTCCAGGGCCGAGCCAAGGGTATCTGCCGCCCGGGTGCAAGATATAGTTTGCCGCCCCTATAGCGTATAGCTCCTTAGACGTAAATAGTGTTAATTTTAAAATTCTGCGTTGCCTTGATAACTGTAACTTGTTTTAAAAAATAAAAAAATATAAAGGTTATTATAAACTTTATTATTTGTATAAATTAAAAAATTAAATATTTAAAACAACTAACATAATGCTTTAATAGTTATAAAACAAAGTATTGCTTAAATTATTTATTATTAGTAACTTAGAAGTTATAAACATGAACTAAAAACTACATAAATTCTAAATTTAAATATCAAAAGCGACTTTTCTTGCTTTTTTAATTGCAAATTCTCGTATTAAATCCGTCATATCTAACGCCTGGCAGATCTCTTCCTCGATGCTTATTACAGCCAAATTTGTAAGTCTGTTCTGGCTCATAGTAGATCTCAAATAGTTTTTAATTATTTTTAATTTTGAAAACGATCTCTCACCATGAGCCACAGTGACAGGCATCGTTAAAAAAATTCGTAGGGCTACAGATAAATTCGGGAAAGTGCTAATTAAATTATTAGCCACAAGGTATTCTAAAGTTTCCTTGGCCGAAGTCGTATTGCTTTTATTATAAATGGACAATATTTCAATTTCATTGCACAAATCAATTGCATTAACATCCATTTGTTTTGTAGATGAATCGGTTAATTTAATTTGTAAATCCATACAACATTTCATTAATTCTTCTTTATCTATAGATAAAGAGCCTAAATTATTTAAAAAGCCAAAATAGGAGTTGCACTCGTTTAACTGTTCAAATCTGTCATTTAATTTTGATATTACTATATCAAGAATATAAAAATAAAAATTGACTTTGAAATTCAACTCTGGTGATTCGATTGATTCATCTCTATGTTCATAATCAAAAAAAACCTTTGCTTTTCTCGGTCTAACCAAGCCTACAGCTGGAAAAACACTTTCGCAGTCTATATCTTCAGCAATTTTTTTTGCCTCATTAAGCATAGCTGTAAAACTACCTTCAGATCGTATTTCAATGAAAAAATTTGAATTTCTGTCAACATTTTTACAGTTTCTGGTAAAATAATATTAGATTTTTGCATGATTTTGCTTACAGTGTTTATTTTTGATAAAATATTGTACCAAATTACTAGAGAACACACAAATTTATATGATTTTATTTTATTAATTAGTGACTTTGCAAGGTTTTTTGTGTCATTGTCTCTTGATGTATCATTATAAAGGAAAAAGAGAGCATCATAAATTTTTTCTAAATTAAATCTAAGGGTTTTAATGGCATCGATTCTACTCTCCCACCGTGTATCAGATAAAGGTTTTACAGTTATGGTAGGAAGTTCTTTCATGAGAATATGCCAACGGTAGGTGGAGGCTGAAAAAAAAACATATATTTCTTGAATAATAGCAAAGAAATTTGTTACTTCAAGCGAACTTTTCGCAGCATCATTGACAACTAAATTAAGACTATGAGCTGCACAAGGGACAAAAAAGGCTCTAGGATTTATATCAAGGATTCTTTTTTGCAGCCCATTATGTTTGCCTTTCATGTTGGCACCGTTGTCATATCCCTGCCCTCGCATATCCTTAATATCAATATTTAATTCTTTTAAATAATTCAATAAAAAGGCCGTTAGTCCTTCACCAGTTGTATCTGTAACTGGGCAGAACCCTAAAAAATGCTCTCTAATTTCTATACCCTTTGAAATATCATTAATGAAAACGAACCTGACAACTACAGTTATTTGTTCTTCGTGACTCACATCAGGTGTACAATCTAATATAATTGAATAATATTTACACAATTTTAAAGTTTCGATTATATTTTGCTTGACTTTTTCACCTATTAGACAAATTAATTCATTTTGGATTTTATCACCTAAATAATGTGGCATATTATTGGTATCTTTTTGAATTCTGCCAATATGTTCCGCCATTATATTATCGAATTTTGCAATTGATTCAATTAGCTTCAAAAAATTACCATTGCCTTTTTCGAAAAGTTTTTGATTACTTCCTCTAAAAGCTGCATTTTGTCCAGCTAAATACTGTATGACACAAATGATTCTTTCAATAATTGACGTCCATCGTTTTTTTTCCAACTTAATTAAATTTTGGTTGACTGAGTCAACAGTTGTCCCTTTTTCAATCGATTTTTTTAGCTCGACCCATTTCTTAACACTCTCAAAATGCCCCTTACTTTTTTCGTGCCTGTCTAAATTTTGAGATAAGTGTCGCCAGTCAGTATAACCTTTATCATCGTTAAAAACATTATCAGTAACTTTAAATAATTTGCAACAAAAACAAAATACAGAATTATTTGACTTAGAATAAACTAACCATGTTCTAGGAACTTTTTCATTATTGCTTAATTTTTTGTCATAATAAGTAGTTGAAAAAGATCTGTTTGAATCGTCTAATGGAAATGCAATATTTTTCAATTGTAATGGCCCCAATTCAAGAATAGACATTTTAATGTTATCTGTTAAAACTTGCGGCCAAAGAGCAGGATCTTTCAATATTTCCATCCCAGCGTCCTCAGCAGCAACCTCGGTTGGTGGTGGTGAATCCGGTGTGTCCTGTGCATCCGCCTCGGATTTATTATTTTCTTGCCCTATTTCTGGATTTTCCATATGCGTGTCCTTGTTCGAATCAAGCTGTTCCTCCACTTGCAGGCTTGTTGATGGTTGTTCGGCTGCAGCCGCCGTGGAAACAAAAATTTTTTTTAAGGAGCCAGCCAGTCCTTTTTTAATTTCGTCTTTTTCGGACTTTCTTTTTCGATACTGAAAGCCGGAAAGTCTCTTTCTGCCATCGGCCATCTGAATTAAGCACAAATAAATTCTAAGGATAGCGAAACAGAAAAATAAGCAGAAAAGTTCAAATGTTTAAAATAATGAAAAATACTTACGTTTTAAAACTTTCAACTTTAAAAAGCACTATATTATTTAGCTCTTGCTTGAAACGTTTAGCCTTTTTATTTCTGCTTAGTTCAGTACAATCTTACTAGCATTCAATCGTAAACTAAACTAACCCCCAATTGCCCTTTTTAAGTTTGTTATCGTATATGCCGGCGGCATGCATGAGCATGAAGCATGTTGCAACAAAGCACAAATACACAATTTACTCATTATTTTTGTGTCTAAAGAGGGCCGCTTAGTCTAGCTGATTTCGCTGATCTATATAGTTTCGTGTTTCATGACGCTGCACCATAGCGACAGAGCGATAACTCGTGTGTCGGTATAATCACCGTGTACAATAGCAAACGGCACCGACGCGACGTGTTTATAATAAAAATAAATTATAAGTAATAAATTATTATTGTATGCTTGCCGCCTTAAAAATGCAACCGTTTCTCTGTATCAAGTTACCTTTATACGAAAAAAAGCCAGACACAAGACTATAACTTGATAAAAAATGTTGCATTTTCTAATGCCGCAAGGCACAAGCATACCTATCTTAAATTTCTTTCATTTTTCATTTTGCCGCCCCAAATAGTTTGCCGCCCGGGTGCTGTGCACGCTTTGCACCCCAGGCACGGCTCGGCTCTGTGCTTACCGTATCTAGTGTTTATTAGCCGAATGCTAACTAGACCAGTGAGCTACAACTCATGTCAGTGTGATCTGCATGTACAGTTGCCGCCCTCGAAGAAAACCGAAATTACAAGGCATTTGTGGAAAATGAACATCCCAGGTTATTTCGATGCGCTTCCTGGATCACTGATATGCTAGATACTTATCAGGCCAAGCGTTAGCAGTCATCCTGCTGCTACTCAAGCAATAATATCTATTACAGACCTTATTATTTCACCTCTTTCGTATTAATTCACATAATTACACAAGCAACACTGCAAAAGCACATAAGATCCCTCGCGTTGGAATGCCACCGTCTGTGGTATATCACACCTACACATGTACGTTTCCAACCGCCAGGCCGCCGAGATCTTAAAGCTACCCCCGGGTCCTGAAGATAACTTCGGGCTCGGTTCGATTTTAGAAATTTTTAGAACGTATTATTTAAGCTGTTAACCTATTCAAAGGCTTATAATCATGAAAATACTAATAAATGAGATACTGCAATACAGGGTCCGCAAACAAAGCGGGGGTGGAAGATATTTCTAAAAATATGAAAGTTACATGGATATTGTGTATATAAAAGTTGAAGGTACTAAGGTAGTGCATACTACTGAAATAGTTTTGATTATACAGGGTGGCCCAAAAACCCGTGGCGAATCAAACTTACTTTTTTTAAATGGAATGACCTATATTTAGGTAGCTTAACAGTTTTGCGTTGAAATACTCATCATTTTTATATAAAGTTGTATGGGTCTAACGTCAACTGTTTTGGAGATATTAACGATTTTATGAAAAAAAATGCTGAACTTCAGGCGGCTCCTGTAAGCAACAGAAAACAATTGAATGAAGGAAAACGCTACCAAAAAATTATGATTTTCGTGAACTATGTTTCAAGTGTAAAATGGTGGATCTAGGAATTAATGCTATACACATTTGTATTATTATTGTTTATTATACTCCATGCGAAACGTTACTGCGAAGTTCTACTGCATAGAAGATCATTAATACTACGTACTACAGTTTTGAACCTTTTCAGCATCTTGTACGCTTTAATATTAGTTTGAAATTAGATAAAGATATTCAATTCAATATTACATTCAATTTTTTTTTTATATAACTTTAGAAGATGCATTGCTTATATGAGTCATTCTTATTATTACATTTATTAGTTGTTTTAAAGGAGTTCTGAGAATTACAAAACAGCCGATCGGCGGCTCCACATATTATTATTCATAGTATATTTTGTTTACTCATGAAACAAACTTTAATAGCAAATATAAGAACTGGAGCGAAGATAATTTTAATAGGAGAAACAGGGCTGTGCGAAAAAGGATTAGATGTAATTAGACCTTTGAGTTGTTTAATCGATATGTATCTTTAGTTTTGTGTTAATTGCTCAAGAAATATATTTTAAAAGGATTTGTTGTATGGGGAGCTTTTACATTGTATAAACTAAATAACTTTGCATTTTCAGTATATGTATCGTAATTATATTTTTAAAGTGCCCGTCAACTTTTTCCATTACAATCACGTCTTAAGTTTTAGTACAAACAGCTGACACTAACATCCCAACCCTGCCAATGGCTACTACCATTCTGCGAACAAATGCAGCGCGGCAATGGCCTTAACCCACATAATATTATTCATGTTAGAATAAAATACAATCCGACACGCTATTTACTGTTTACTTACAAATTTACAATTTCACTTATTTAAATTCCCAACCCCCCCCCCCCTCCACCTCAAAATTGCATCCTCGACTCTCATAAAAAATAAAATCGACCAGTAGAAAATCTCCAAGCAGCGAAATTTACACAAATATTGATTTTAAGGTTTTTCTTGTAATACTAACGTTTTCCCCATTTTGCATCCCCCAAATCCAACTGGACCGCAAAACTTCCACATCACGAATATCGACCCGTAGAAAGTCTCCAAACAGCAAATTTCACACAAATATTGATTTTAAGGTTTTTTCAGATAATAATTATAACGTTTTCCCAATTTGGCAACCCCCAAATCCACCTGGGCCGCAAAATTTCCACATATTAAATTCTCTTAAAAAATACAATTGACGTGCACAATGTGTTCAAACAGCATAATTCACACAAATGCTGATTTTTAAGGTTTTTCCGATAATTATAAAGTTTTTCCCATTTTTCAACCCCCAAATTTAACTGTACCGCTAAACTCCATATCCCGAATTCTCTTCAAAAGTACGATCGACCAGTAGAAAGTCTCCAAACAGCGAATTTCACGCAGATATTAATTTTAAGGTTTTTCTGATAATTATAACGTTTTCCCAATTTTGCAACATCCAAATCCACATCGGTCGCAAAATTCCCACAACCTGAATTCTCTAAAACAATGCAATTTGCCAGTAGAAGGTTTCCAACCAGCGAATTTCACACAAATATTAATGTTAAGGCTTTTATGATAATTATAAAGTTTTTTACATTTTGCAACCCCCAAATCCACCTGGGCCACAAAATTCCCACATTCCGAATTATCTTAAAAAATACAATCGACCCGTAGAAAGTCTCCAAACAGCGAAATTCACACAAATATTGATTTTAAGGTTTTTCTGATAATTATAAGGTTTTCCCCATTGTGCAACCCCCAAATCCACCTGGGCCGCAAAATTCCCACATTTTGAATTCTCTTAAAAATACAATTGACTAGGAGAAAATCTACAATCAGAGAATTTCCCACAAATATTGATTTTAAGGTTTTTCCGATAATTATACATTTTTCCCATTTCCAACCCCCAAATTCAACTAGACCGCAAAATTCCCACATCCCGAATTCTCTTAAAAAATGCAATCGACCAGCAGAAAATCTACAAACAGCGAATTTCACACAAATATTCATGTTAAGGTTTTTCTGATAATTATAAGGTTTTCCCCATTTTGCAACCCCCAAATCCACCTTGGACCTCAAAATTCCCACATCCCCAATTCTCCTAAAAAATAAAAACACTAGTAGAAAGTCTCCAAACAGATTATTTCACACAAATACTAATTTAAAAGTTTTTCTGATCATTATAGCGGTTTTCCCCATTTCCAACCCCCAAATCCACCCCTCACAACTCCGAATTCTCTTTCCCCTTAAAAAATACAATGGACCAGTAGAATGTCACCAAACAGCGAATTTCATACAATTATTGATTTTTAAGTTTTATGTGATAACTAACGAGTAATATTATTTAAGCAAAAAATATCAGACCAAAACCGTACATGTCAAAACCAGCCGATTTTTTAAATTTAAGTTATATCCTTTAAAATAGGAACCACAAACTATCCTAGAAGCACTATCGTAGAAGTAAATATTAATTTTGATACAATAGTCATCCAAAAAGTACTTTGATACAGATTTAGTAAAGCTAGATAAAGATTGAGAAACAATGTCAGTGTATGAAAGAGCTAAAAAATTGTAAGTCCTGACAATTCTGACCATAGGAGAGTGCAAAGAAAAATTAGTTGAGTAGTGGTCGCGCCAAAATAGTAAAGATTTTCTTGTGCGGTATGTCGGAACGTAAAAGTAAATTCGAGGGATTATTGTGCAGTCATTGTAAAAACTATGAATAATTTTAAAAAGTTCTTTAAGGTCTTGCAAAGTCCTTCTATGTTCTAAAGACAATAAATTATTACGTACTAAATTATAAGTATAGTTAGACATCAAACCAAATGAAACTACAGTATTCAAGATGTGAGCATACATATGCGAAGTACAACAATTTTAAAGTATCGATTTGTAGATGAAAGTTTAGATAAATGGTATAGGGTACATATCGGGGATTGTAGCACTATTCAATGGACGATGATCGCCATACACTCTACAGGGTGTAATGGAAATGATTGCAAATATTTTAACCAGTGATAGAGTTCACTAAAATGAACAACTTTTCTATTGATCGTTTTTCATTTAATCGCATATTTTTTCAATCATTTATCTCCCCTAAATTTGACGAGCCGCTTGGTAAGCAAATCTAAGTTAAAGGTGAACAACACAAGCATATTAAAACTGCAAAGTTCTTGTACAAAAAACATGCGGTCAATACCTTACCTACCTCAATTGATAAAGTACGTTGGTCACCAGCATATACTTAACACTACTATATTGCTAGCGGCTGTAAGTGGGGAGGTAGGTTACAGCGTAAGTAAAACAGACAACCAACTCTTTTACACACTTGGTGTGCTGTGGGCAAGCGTCGTCTGCGCGGTGAGGAAGTGGTCAAGTTTAAAATTTGCTTCGGAGTTCGAATTCTCAGGCATGCGCACGAGACGCGTAGTGTTCAGAGTGAGACTATGTCGGCGCCGTAATGTTTTCGCTCCCTACTAGCAATATAGAAGTAATAAATATATGGTCACCAGATATGAACTAAAGGTTTTATCAGTACCTATGCAGTTTTTGTAGGTTTGCATATCAAAGAAATATTTTTGTTTTGTACCGTTAAAGTAAAATATTATTCCGTATGCGGGTATGTATTTTAGAGTACAATTGTTTTGAAATTTAACTCAGTTTTGAGGGGGTTTACGAAAAAAATATAAATGGAGTTCTTCAGTTTAGCAAGTTCTATTACGGGTTAAAATATTTGCACTCATTTTCACCCTGTATAACTACCGTCCGCATTCTTTACCAAGTAAATGGCTGCTGCCCATGGACTCGATGCTCGAAACTCTTGTTGCATAATACCTTATTCTAATAATTCTTGCAGATGTTTTTTCCGAAAATGACAATCGTTCAGGTTTTAAACGTCTGCATTTAGTAAAATGTGGTGATCCCATTGTGACAATTTTATATACGACTTTATGTTTAATAGACGCGTTGGTATGGAAGTCGTTAAACAATTCGGGAAACTGTCGCAACAGATCTTTGTATTCTTCTTAAATAGAATCAGGGATGTTTGTTTAATAAAGGTGTTGATTGATTAAGTTGTTGATTGTTGTGTGAAAAAGATTGTTGATGGTTGGATATACGTGTAACCACATGGTTACCTCGCGAACAACTCATAGGCAATAAATCAACTCAGATGGTAGCATATGCCGATGACATAAACATAATGGCAAGATCTATGACAATGGCAAAAAACGCATACATAGAACTACAGGATGGGGCAAAAGAAATAGGACTAATTATAAATAGTCATAAAACAAAGATATTAGTCCAAACAAGAGCAAATATTCCGCTCCAGAACATGACTATCAGAGATGACAATTTAGAAATGGTTGACCATTTCATATACTTAGGGGTAAGCATCACAACAGATGGAAGTGAAGAAAGAGAGATTAGAAGAAGGGTAACTCTCGCGAATAAAGCTTATTTTGCCTTATTGCCAACCTTTAAAACCAAAGACATACATCGCAATACAAAAATAAGGATATATAAGACAGTCATACGACCAATACTATCCTACGGCAGCGAAATCTGGGTATTCAATCAGGCAGCAGTGGAAGCAGTAAATGGGTTCGAGAGGAAAATACTACGAAGAATTTTAGGGCCTATAAACGACAATGGAGTATGGAGAGTACGTTATAATTATGAATTGTATCAACACTTAGGAGAGGCATCAATTGAAACACACATAAGAATAAATAGACTGCGGTGGGCTGGCCATACAATCAGAATGACAAACGAAAGAATCCCTAAGAGAGCATTAATGGGAAAAATGGAAGGTAGAAGACCGGTAGGCAGGCCTAAGAAAAGATGGGAAGATAACGTTGCCGTGGACGCAAAGAAGATCTTAGGTGTCCGAAACTGGAAATCATGCGCAATGGACAGAGATGGATGGAGGAAGAAATTGGAGGAGGCCAAGGCTCGAATCGGGCTGTAGCGCCATAGAAGAAGAAGAAGATAACTACCGTCCGCATTCTTTACCAAGTAAATGGCTGCTGCCCATGGACTCGATGCTCGAAACTCTTGTTGCATAATACCTTATTCTAATAATTCTTGCAGATGTTTTTTCCGAAAATGACAATCGTTCAGGTTTTAAACGTCTGCATTTAGTAAAATGTGGTGATCCCATTGTGACAATTTTATATACGACTTTATGTTTAATAGACGCGTTGGTATGGAAGTCGTTAAACAATTCGGGAAACTGTCGCAACAGATCTTTGTATTCTTCTTAAATAGAATCAGGGATGTTTGTTTAATAAAGGCGTTGATTGATTAAGTTGTTGATTGTTGTGTGAAAAAGATTGTTGATGGTTGGATATACGTGTAACCACATGGTTACCTCGCGAACAACTCATAGGCATAACACAGTGTGAATGAGTGTTTGAGGATGGACCTTGTGTAGGCGTATATGCAACACTTGTTATTAGTATATAATGAAGGGGAGATGTCGGACTATTAGGACTAGAATATTTATTCGTTAGAAGATGTGTCGGTAATGGTCGATAAGCGATTTGAACCGGAATTGCTCGACGATTTTCAAATGATTCACAATTAAGATTGTTGGTTAAAGTTAGTGTTGCCAACCCGTACAATAATTATGGGGGCGTACGATAATTCCGATATCAGTACGATATACGGTACCTCGTGTACTATACCCTTAAAATGTACGATAGTTTCTACACTCACTAAAAAGACGTTAGACGATCTTAAAATTTGTGTATGAACTAAATTTATTGATAGAAACAATAGTTCAATGTGGAAACAAAGATTTTTTTTAAGTTATTAAACGACGTGGGTGCAAGTTTCTATTCTTTGTCACTTTTAAATCTAAAATGCCATATCATCGGCGTTATCTGTCCCATCCGCACTCTCTACCAACGGTAATAAACCATTGACTCGCAATAATTAGGTCCCATCTTCTTTGCGCATTCTCTTTAATCAAAGTAATCGCATATGTGGCGTGATTATATGTATAACATAATATGATAACGACTATACCATATTGAAAGCAGCGTTTCTACAGATTACAGACTGCATGGGTCTTAAAAAACGATCGCCCCAAGAAGCGCATGGCAAAACGGCTCCATGCCAACATTGTGCCGAAGCATCGATAAAGGGCTTGCACCGTCTCATCTTTGTTTTTCACTGGATTGCTTCTTTGATCTCGATATACTGGGTTATCTGCATCCATTATTGCTTGCTTTCCATGGTTAATTCTGAAGTTTTTTTTATTTTGCTCGATCGACTTATACATTTCCAGATAGTACATGTTCATCCCGTTGTGTTAAACCTTTTTATTTGAAATTCTTTCCTATACATACCTTTGTTGTCATTTTAAATCAATCTTATTATATTATCAAGGTCAAAGACGTATTAAAGTGCATATATAGGTGGTGCATTAAAAACGACACAGAATATGCACATCCAAAAATTTTAATTTTAATTTGGTACTACTTTTTAAAATATTTATTACCCATTATTTTTTATATGACAATTTGAACCGAAGCCGGTACTTACATTCATATTTTATACAAATGTCAGTTTAATTACTAAGCATGAGCTAATAATGTTTGGCATCGGTTTTTGCAGTCTGCTACGATTTTTTATTCCTATAGCAGACTTATTTATACAATCGATAAGTTAATCTTCGGTTTCAATTTGAGTTTCATAAGCAAGCGCTTTCAAGATACCAAAGAGAAACCCTAAGCAGTTGAAGTCTGGACTTATCGCAAACTAGGATATCCGACCGACACAACCGATACAGAAAAGTGTTGGCTTAACAACCCCGTTGCGTAAGAGCTGAAACTACATGCCTCTTCGGACAGCTAACGACACTTCCTCCGGTAAAGAGCTATTTAAGAAATTATCAACATTGCCGACATCTAAGCGATGAGTCAAAATCCGTGATCCTATTAACCTACTTCCATTAATACCAGCTCATACGTCTACATTAAAACTAACCTGACGATTAGTTTAATGGAAGGGATGAGGATTTTCATCCATCCAATGGACACTAAACATGCCGTTAGGGTTAAATTGTGCTGTATCCCTTCGTTAAACGTTTTCACTGAAACCAGGTTAATCTCGTGCTACTGCAGTAAGCATTTGTAAAATGTTATCCGTCGCGGATAATCTTCCGAAGTATCTCATCAACACATAGACGCACCGAAAACGGTAGAGGTGTAAACTGTTTTCTCTTATCACTCAATTTACAGAAGTACGACTAACATCAAGTCGGGTACTTTGTCGAGGTTTAGTTCCAAATACATGTACCAGTAATGCGCCCTCTTCCATTTCGGGTACTAATACATAATACAATAACGAGTCTCTGTAAAGGTATACAAGTGTTTATGTTTTCCTTAGATGCTGATCCAGTCTTTAGGTAACGAGAGATGTCGTGCTTGGATAACGTCGAGCATATAAATTAGCAGCATGAAGAAAATTTCCGCCACGGTCGCTTAGTAGCAGATACATATCTACGTAATAGAGGAACGTTTTTACTTGATTTTAACAGAAAATAAAAATTAGATTATTAAATAGTGCCAAAACATAAAACTGAAGAACGCAAGGAAACAATTAACTTACAAGAAATGATAAAACTAAACAACGAGCTAACAAGAACTTTTATGTAAAGTTTGTTAAGGTATAATCGGGATTTTTCAGCAACACCGAACCACACTTATCACAGGCTGGTTTGCGTTAAGAGACAACGGTATTAAGCTCCCAATCGTCCTCGGCTAGATCGCTGGGAGGTTCACGTTACTCGGGAAATCCGGTCCTTTCTTAGGACATTGAAATTTACAATGAATACAAAGGAGCCACCGTGAAATTTAACCCGTAGCTTTATGGATCTACTTCACGGTCGAATCATCGGGCTCTGATGCAAAAGATACTTACTTGAAAGCTTAATTTCCTTTCAACTAAAGACGTAATTGCTTTAGCTGTTTGAGTTCCATTTTTCCTTGCACTTTCTGAACAACTGGCCAGTGAATAACTAAACACAACTTTTGAATCTAGTGCGCCTGAAGAGTGCGTTCCTTATTGCTTAAGCGAATTATTATACTTTCAACCAAAAAAACAAAAATGTAGCTTAACAAAGTAGGTTTATTACACTTTGAAATTACTGGGGCTGCATAACAGGAAATGTAAAGTGTAAATACAAATGGTCACAGCTTGCAACACATAAATAAATTCAAAAGTTTGAAGCTCCGTTAATTAGGGCCGGTTCTACAATCCAAGGATAAAGTTATCCCGGGAATAAATACCCTAGAAACGATTGTTGTAACAAAGAAAACTATGACAATTATACCTCGGATAGCTTATTCTAAGTATATACTTGCATTGTAGAATCGGCCCTTAATCGTCAACGGAGTCCAATAACCTAAATATGATAAGTAAACAACACAACAAAAAATAATAGAGAGCCCTGTAAATAAAGAGAGGGAGCCCGCCATCAAAACAAGTAACCTCGGCTGTACAAAGTTCAAGCTACTTCCGAACACAACATAAATCTTAATAGTTTGGTTAGGAAAACAAAGAAATGTTTTAATATTCAGCCGTATAATTTTTACATCTTCCTTAAACATAAATCTTAATATATACCAACTATATAATACATAGGTTACATTATACTGGTGTGACGAAGTTAAACTGAATTATATGACAGCGCAAGAAGCGTCACAGATTTCAAAGACAACAAACAATGGCGGTAAATCAAGTCAATAAAAACTTGAACAAGCGTCTCCTAATTGATGCACGTGATTAGGGAAAACGCACATTTCGGTAAAGCACTTTAAGATCAGTACCCATAGAAAGGGTGCATACATACAATTACTTAGGAACCACTTTAAATAGTAATTGGGATCACTCCATTGAAATAAGATGCAAAATAGAAAAAGCTCGAGTTGCGTTTGTTAAAATGAAAGCCTTATTCATAAGTCATGACGTGAATATACGTATGGAAATAAAACTACTGCTCTATTACATCTTTCCTGTTTTATTATATGGCGCAGAATCATGGACCTCAATGAAACAACAACAAAAAAGCTTGAAGCATTCGAAATGTGGCTATATAGGCTTATATTAAGAATCTCCTGGACACAACATATTACCAATATCACCGTGTTACAAAAGATGCACAAAGAGAGAGAAGTAATAGAAACCATAAAATCTAGGAAACTTCAATATGTAGGCCACATAATGAGAAATGCAGAGAGATATCGATTGCTTCAGCTGGTATTGCAGGGCAAAGTATTTGGAAAGAAAGGTCCAGGAAGGAGAAGGATATCGTGGCTCAAAAATTTAAGAATATGGTACAATACCACAACAACGGGACTTTTTAGAGCCAAATAGCCAGAACGATCGCTAATATCCGTTAACGGATCAGCAGTAACAGAAGAAGAACAGTATCTTAGGCCGAGAAATGGATCTGAAGGTGAGTCCAAGATAGACTGATTTTTCCCAAATCGGCATTCACTGCTACAGGCCCAAATAGCAACTGGCGGTTGTTTGGAGGCAAACAAATGCACACAAACATCAGCGAAACATCTCTCGCGCAGACGATTTTAGAATTAACTGAGATAACCAAGTCGAAGCCGTGCACCTGGGTTTAACAAACTTAAAAAGGTCGCCGTTAAATCCGCCTAAGCGAAAAACGCAGTAATGATAATTTAAAGAAACTGAAACGAGATATAATTTATATCCGGACTTCAATCCGAATGAATGGCCAACTTTCAATGCAACATCGAATACATCAAAATTTTCCTCGCACTATACCTTCCAAGCGGCGGCCGATGGAAACTTCGACGATGCAGGGCTCTTGGTCCCTACTCTCAAAATTTCTCTACATCTGTTTTTCTCCAAGCATAGAGCACAAATAAGTCCCTACTCTTCAAATTCGGAGTTCGTCTGCCCCTCTTCTCTTCATTTGTCTGTAGCTTCGCTTCTAGCCATCTCATTCTCACGACACTCTATCGCTCTTATAGCATGGAAACGTTAAACTGGCTGCTTGTCTTAGCGTCTTGAAGCACACACGGCTTTTTTCTACGTTTTAACCCCGGGCGCTCGTGTAATTCCGAGAAGTTCAACCAACAAGTCGTAGTATGTCGACGCCTTGTCAGAACGCTAGAGCCGAGATACTAATAAAACGTAATCTGAAACCACACGTGTTTTTTTGGTTCTGCGAGCGCGTCGACGGGGGAATTGTCTGGATTGAAATCTTTAAATGCGGCAGAAATCAACGCGGCCTAAAAATAGAAAATACATAACAAATTAGGACTTTGATTACATGACCATAGTAGTTGATATCTAAGATAGTTAGTAATCCGTGTGCCTAGACCTTATCGAAAGCAAACCACAACAACAGATATTAAGGTGTAAAACTAACTCATTGCGTGTAGCTCCATTACAACGTTTCAGCAGCTTGCAAAATAACTAGCAGCAACGGATTCGACTTTTTTAAACCAAAATTACGAGTAAACTAATTACTGAAATGGTAAAATTCACATTTGGTTATTTATTTTACTTGGTAAACTACGATACTATTTAAATCTAATGCTCGGCCGCAATTAATACAATAAAAACAACCAGCATTAATAACTTCAAAATTAAAGGGTTAACAACAAATTGGTGCTAGTGTTTTGCTTGATTTTCGACGTGAATAGTCTGCGTCATTTTAAATACACCCTGTATAGTAGGAAGGTTAATAATGTCTTGTTTTATTTCTTGAAGGATGTCTTCCAATTTATAGATTGCTTTACATGATATAGACTGGCACGGTTTGACCGTTTTTGAAAAATCTCCCCTGCTTGTTAATAAAACCAAGTGAACTAGCACGACTCTTTGCTACAGAATTTATGTGAGCATCAAAAATCAGCTTCTCGAATATCACTCCGAGATCCCTATTTCTAATACCCTTTTTAAAATTGTTTTATTTAAAACATAATATCTTTGAATTAGATTAATGTTACGAGTGAAGTTTATGGAAAAAGAATGATCTACATTTACAAACAATTATTCTTTTAGCAATATTTCTCGAAGTTAGAAAGGTTATTTTGCAGTTCCCGGCAGTCAATGGTACCGTATCGGATCTGTTTAAAGATTTTTAGATCATCGACGTATAAAAGAAAATTTGAGTTCGTAAAACACTGTGCAATATCATTAATGTATATAAGAAATGATAAAGACCTTAAGTGTGACCCCTGGGGGACACCGGTTAACCACATACTGATTATGTTATGTAACATTATATTTCTATAATGTGCACATTTTTCTTTTTCTCCTTTCTTATACAACGTGTAATGTAAAAGGTTCGTACGCTACGTACGCGTGTAGTATGTATAAAAATAAGGCAAAAAGTCTATGAACATCAGAGACAGGGTCTTCAAATAACAAAATTAATGTGAAATGCATAATATAAACTACTGGATTTTCGCAAGGCAGTGAAGAAAAAGTACATGATGTATGGAGTTTGAAAAGGATAGCTACAAGATAGGTTGCAAGAATGTTGACGTCAGATCCACAATATATCCCAACTTTGATCTGAATCTAACGCCATGGTATGGATTCAAGACAGTTTCGCGCATTGTAATCGACAAAGAAGCTCATAGCCACTGCTTGAAACCTCTTCAGCGTGTTGATATCGGTGTAGACGTTTTCCAACCTTAGCTTGAACAGCACAAATAAATTGTATTTGATAACTATAATCTTGTAGTATTACGTTAAATGGACAATCTCAGAATTATTCCTATTAATCTTAGAATCGTTGTAAGCTTTAACCAAGATGCAAATGTTGGAACTGAGAAACAAATGATATTTTTTTAAGCATCGTATTCTATTAAAGACTCTCAAGAAATATAAGGCGGTACTTTCCCCTTTAAAGGGTTCGAATTAGTCTGCAATGCCATATTTTCAAATTGAAGCACGATTCATCTTTCTTATCGTCCCTCGGGATATCTTCGAGACTTGCAAACAAAACGCTATTGATAATGCTTTTCAAGTTCATCAATCATCACCATTTGCTATCATGTCACTACAAACTTGTACGACAGCACGACAAATCGCTTTTACCTCCACAACCGCTCCAATAATTAGCTTTCATAAAATATGCACTTATTGTAGTTGACGAACATCCAAAAATCCACGTTGCTGGATATTTTAAAGAATGAAAAATGATAAAATCCCGATCTGGACATAATTTTAACTTTTAGACCGGCTGATTTTTATAAATTAGACAATCTATTTCGTGGTATCGAATTACAATTGAATCGTTTTCGCTGAAACTCCCAGGCAATTTTCTGTCATTTTATATACGTAACTCTCAGCGTAAATTGAATCTCCATTAGTCGAAATTTTCGATAAATCGAAATGGTCGACATTTCGTGTAACAGATTTTTCCTTGATTTTTTAATGCGTTTAAGGAATTCCGCAGTAAATCACTTCCACATGGCTTAATGTTCGGTTAAACAAATGTTTGTCCAAACTTTTATTCGCAGATTACAAGTTTTAAGTCTATTATGCGGGGTTTTCGTAATTCCGAGGATATTGTTAAATATAAAAGACTTCATTTGCGTATTTCGTAGAACTTTAGGGTTTGTAACTCCCCTCTCTGATTTTCAAAACGTTATATTTATGTGAGCTTTATCAGAATCAAGTTCATTGTAATTATAATTTCGTTAGAGACAAATATAAATTAAAATTATGAACGAAGAAAATCTCTTTTTAAATAAATGAATTCGAAAAGGTACAATAACAAAAAACACTATTCTTGACAAACTTGGCATAACTCTTCTAGTGTCTTTGACCAAAATTTATTTTAATATTCAGCTTCCAGCCAAATCATTTTGTAAAAATTCCGTTAAACAATTACTAAAGATTTAACGCTACAAATGTACTAAAACAGAAATAAAAGTTTTCTGTTGGTTAGTAATCCGCATAGGCAACAAGTAGCTATGGTACCTACTTGTTTTCTAGCTACCAAAGTAAATATTTCATTTTCCATTTCGGTTACTCTTATGGAAAATAGTATTTGAACCTTTTTCAACTCATTAAATTGCCATATTCTGTACAATTTTAGGCAACTGGTATATCGTTCTATTCGTTCTAGTTAGGTTAAGCATTCTGACTACTGATCTAAGGTCGCGAGTTCGATTCCCGGCCCCGGTGGGGTTTTTAAAAATTAAAAAATGCTGATGAAAGCCTCTTCAGAATGCCATCATTCGGAAGTGATGTAAAGCCGTGGGTCCCATGTTACTATACGATCTCTAGCATGTAAAAGAGCCCTGGCTAGGGTTGGAACTCCTTAGTCTCGGCAAAATTCTAAGTAGGACTTTGACCAAATGAACACAGCAGTCGGTGTCTAAGGTATCTGGTACTCTGCATGCGTAGACCTTGTCCATTAATAAATAAACAAGATAGTGAAATAGTCATACATATGTCAAAACACAAATGCAGGTGATATTTTTTGGCATGCAGAATTTATAGGCGTCCTTATGATGGTTTTTGAAAGGCTTAATATAGCAATTTACGTGGTGCATAATAGGATGTTATATAAATAATAACCAATTAAAATCAGCTAAAACATCGTAGTTAACTCAAAAAGAACTTTTGCACTTAAGTTGTATGTATAACACATAGACTTTTTTATAAATTCTCTATGATGCCCGGAAGTTACAAAATTTACAATTGTTAAGTTTCCACGAGAGCCAACATAACAAACCAAAAAGTTCTAGTTATAATGACAGTTAGTTTCCGAGTCCCGAGTGGTGTAGCTTGAACAAGCGTCCACGTTCGATCAGCAGAGTTAAGCAACGCTGTTTCTGGTCAGATCTTGGATGGGAGTTCCACGGCTGCATCTCTCGGCGCCTCGTGGTACGGCTATCACGGAAAAAAGTTGGTCCCGGCGGTCATACAACATCATGACAGTCGTTAGTGGGGTTGGAAGTCCTCAGCGACGCCTATAATTGGCCTAACGGCTGTTGGCTGAGTGCGACTTAAATTAAATAAGTAAATAAATAAATAAATAAACTCTAAACGAGATACATAATCACGCACATCTAAGAACTCTAATGCAGCGTAGACTATGGTAATATTTTTCATGGGCTCCCGATTTTTTTTTTAATAAATTGGATAAAATATATAAATATTACGACGAAAAATACATAGTCTATTATATTGAAAGCTTGAGAAGACTATCATCATAGTCCAAGCGTCGAGATTGTAACCCGAGGGTACTACGGGGTACAAGACGCGCAGGATATATTCTTCTTTACCGCAGTGTATATACTATTTTTTGCTACTGGCACCTTAAATTCTAGCATTCATAGCCGGTAAATCTAAGAGTTTATTAATAGCCACCAAAATTAAGTAGGCTGAATTTAAAATCTGTTACGGCTTCTGTAAGTCAGCTCGTGCGAGGAGCATGCCTACGAATCCGAGCTACGGTAACTAAAAACTTGTAATTTAGTTACCATTCGTACCACTCCGCGGCCCAAAAGTAGGGCAATAAATGTTTGTTCGAAGACTAGTACTACAAAAATTAAATCATGTTGATAAGCTTATATATAACCCTGTTATAAATATATAGATTACAACTACTATGACAACAAATATCAATGAGAATTGCTTCTTGATTATTTTAAGCTGTTATAAACAATAGTGTTTACTGCTTAAATATTGTTAACGTAATAGCTATTTATGTATCAAGTACATAATGGAGAACTTTATTGGACGAGTCATGCTACGCTATATCTTAGACTGCACTGCAAATTGCCGTTTTTAAAATATATAAAACCTACTATACATTTTTGTGAAATATAACTGCTATATGTATTTAAAAAGTTACGCTTTTAATTGTAAATTATATGTATTTAAAATTTGTTTTAGAACCTGCTGTTGACCCCACCACATGCAGTATCATTCCTGGAAAAACTAACACCATAGAAATGATAACTGATAATCGAGGACTAGGCCTATTTTTGATCGGTGGAAAGGATACTCTAATGTCTGTAAGTATAATTAAAAACATTATTTGAAAGTATTGTACTCGTATAATTATGTGTCTTGTAGTCTTGTGCGTATCTCTTCAATTAAAACTACTGCTTCATCCTAAAATTATTTTTTTTGCTGGAGATCCACTACAACTTGCATTAACGGGCACCTTTATTTTTTAATTTACAATTTCTGATACTCCATATAATGGGGATGCGGACATTGGGGCTTGCTTCTAGTAAACATAATAAATAGCCTCTGTATACTATACTTGAAAGATATTTGATACAATCGAAAAGTCACGTACGCATCAATCTTTGAATCTGATTTCCGGCGACGGGGGTGTCATCTCCAGCGCTTTACGTGTCTCTTTGTTCACCTTTATTCAAGCAGAATATCGCTCATGGCTAGTTTTGTTTGTTAAAGTCGCAAATTCTCGGTTCTGGGTGCTTCTGCATAAAATATCGCAAAAACAAAGATGATTATCGCAAAAATATAAAATTGAAATGCTTAGAATATCGAAAAGCTCAAATTAGTGAAGGAAATTTTAAAAGCGTAAGCAACATAAGCAAGAAAATACAAATAGCAAAAGAAAACGAACACTATCTGTGGTGCAGAAATAGCCACGTATAGCAATTGATTATACAAGACGATAAAGTTAAATTTTATCCACGAGTAAATCGTTAACGATTCAAGAGTGGATAGTAATAACTTATGGTCGTGTATAATACATTTTTTTTTCTAAAGCAAGAACTTTAACAATTTCAAAATAAAATAGTGACAGTCAATCACATTTTAAAATCTCAGTATCTAGATTGGGTTGCTAGGATAATACGAAGCTGTAATATTTAATTTAAATAAAAGTTAGAAAACTAAATTACTTGCTCTACCCTTGATGTCAAAATGCTACTTTATCTACTCTTGGTGGTAAAGTAACACTTGAGCTTTTGTTTTGAATCGATTAAAGCACACTTTAACATATAGACAAAAATAATAAGCTGATATACAAACACTTAAAACCAAAACATACACATTTCTGGATTCATTATTAAGACAGCCAAGCCCGTGAAAGATATGGAATCAATAGGAGTAAATGTCGTCGTCGAAATAATATTTAAATTTATCAGCAGACATAATATAAGCGCGATTCAAGAAAAGGGAATGTAGAGTAAATTGAGCAATCAGATCATTTAATGCATGACATCCACAAATTCATTTCTTTTTCTTGTAAATGTCTACGGAAAAACGTCCTATAACATTAGGAGTTCCAACTTTATTTTGCGTGTTGAGATTTAATTCCAGTGTACGGCGTTTTTAATTTTAACCTTTGCTAACCTCCGCCATTTTTTTGAATAAAAATGCACAAAACAACGGGAATCACCCAAGATAAATAATCCACCACATCAACTGCAATCGATGTAATGTTAAGATCTTCCACACACAACACACAAGGATACAGGAATGTCCTTGCACCACATTTCCAAAGAGTAATGCTATCGAGGCGGCGGCGTCCATTACCCTCGGATTGCATTACATTTTGGAAGCGCAATATTTGTAAATAGCAGGATAATCCGGCTGACCTCGCATCACACTGAAACTACTATATCGCCGATTTTGCAGGGATAGTGTTTTCGCCCATAATTCTCATACAAGTTCGGAGTTTCTTTTCGGAGAGACCTCGGCAGTTGCCAGCTGCTTGGTGCGTATGAAGGAGCGAGTGTGCTGACACATAACTCATGTTATGCTAACATACTTCGTAGATATTGTTTTACATATGTTTTAAGCGGTATCGAATATGAATAGCGATCTCCGGATCACATTACTCAAACTTTCTCATATTCTAATGCTAGGATAGATGATAAAATCTATTTTCAGTTACAGACTAGTTACTTTTTATTGAATGACAAATAGGCTGTTGTGGACTGGGGAGCAGCCGCCACTGTTAATGTTAATGAGAATCTAGAAATAAAAGACACACGTATAAATGATTCTGCATGGTAAACAATTTTGATGCGTTAAATGACGACATGCTTGATGAAGTAAAAATCAATATGGGTTATAACTTTTTTCTTATTCTAACCAATATTATAGTGTACTATCAGTGTCAGACAGAGACGACGGATACAAGGGCTGACGAACTGATGTATGCGTCTTTTTTACTACACTAACACCAAACATTCATGCCCATAGTCAATATTTTTGGAGGTGACACTTACGTCTGCCACGTCTCGTAGGTGCATCGTTTCTATGACGCATAATAAATATTATAGCTTTTTACATGTAGTTTGTTTTTAACTTTTATATGCATTTGGTTGTTTTACCTGGAAAGTTTTCCGATAATTTTGATGTGTCATTTTTATAGATTTCGATGCGCTCTTTTCAAATTGTCACTTTGCTACCTCGTATCTTTGCCACTAGCGTCGTCATATTGGAAAAATAACGCTTAAGAACGGTTTGTCGACGATATCTCTTTTCCGACTGTTTGTACTATGAAAACAGGTATATAATAAATTAAACTATATAAAATTTCCTACAATTCATGTCTATAATTTTTCTTTAATTAATAATTTTGGCCTATGAGTGCCGGAAAATCTATCCTAACATGTGCATTAATGAAAAACTAATTTTCACGTCACCATAGGGTAGAGTATTTCCAGTAGGCCTACTCGACATGTAATGCACTAATTGTAATTTACTGCATTGCCTGATCGACCAGGATTTGCGAGTTCTTTGTCTTGAGAACCGAGCGATACTTCACAGATAAGAGTCTCTTCCATGCCTC
Organism: Agriotes lineatus; assembly: GCA_940337035.1. NCBI lineage: Eukaryota > Metazoa > Arthropoda > Insecta > Coleoptera > Elateridae > Agriotes > Agriotes lineatus. The sequence continues at coordinate 18,507 of CALNHX010009627.1, read as the reverse complement.
CTCGATTTCGTCGTAAAATTTCTCGAAAATGGTCTGTTTCTTACTCGTCATCACTGTCTTCATCTTGTCAATTTTTTTATCACAAACACCATTGCAATTCGTGCAAATAATGGATCAGAATTCTTACATTTTCAACAATTAAGTTTTTGTAGAGTTTCCGGACCAAAAGGCTGAAGTGTAGTGAGAGAAATTGGCCCGTTCTTGCTTCTTTTCCATCCCCATTTCTCTGCATCTTTTTCAGCTCCATTCCACTTCTATACCTGGTGATACTACGGCAACGAATGTTATCGTGCTGTTGCTTTTGTCGGTGACAGGTGATTTTATAAAGTGCTGCTGTCTAAAGTAACCCTACAATGTGAGCAGGAAGCGGTCTCCAGCTTCAGCAATGAACCCTGGGTTTTTTGGTTTTTGAATACCTGGAATAGCTGGTTTAAATGTGAGATTTTTCGGAGTACATTCAAGTATTTTATTTTTCCTTGATTGAAAAGATCTAATGTATCGCAACCACTTGTACGCCACAAGAATAATTTGTTATCTGCCACTGTTTTATTTATGATACTTTGACTTGAGTATACATTTGTTACGAGGGTTTTCTTTTCCGGGTTCTCCTTTTTGTGCACTTCATGGTATAGGCTTTCAGAGCTTGTTCCGAGTTCAAAAAGTGTGGTTACCACCATATCTTCCTTGGACATCTACATCTCTTCTGCCATAATGAGAGTATTGTAACATTGTATTTGGTATTCTGGTGTAATCTATTCTTTGCAATGTCTTTAGTTTTCCTTGTATCGCTTGGATCTTATTTTTATCTGTTGTGTGTTGTAAGCCACGACTCGTTGCCGTATGTAAGCATAGTAACAGCCATTGATTTATAAAACTTTATTGAAGTATATTTTCATGTTTTGTTTTTTAGCGTTCTGGTTTTCCACATACTAACAATTTGGGAACCTTTTTATGAATATCTTTGTCATATACGTATGTTATGTCACATCCAAAATAGTAAAAACATTTAAATAGTTAAAGAATCAACTGTAGATGAAATGCTGATTGAGTGTTGATCACTAGCGTATCTGCGTCTTCCACGGCTTGCTTGATCATCAAGTTTGCAGTTTCAAATATTGTCTTTAGCATTGCAATAAGGCGATTTTGATTTGTGGCGTTGGCTAGAATTTTTTCTTGCGATACGGTGGAAATCATTGCCTTGCCAAAAAGTGTGTTCACAGAAGCGTGGACCCACATTGAAAGCAACAAATCAATGTTTTACAACATTCGTCTTCTTCTCAGCGTTCTTCTGCCCATTTGTGGGTATAGGCCTTCTCTAGTCCCTTCCATACTTCTCGTCTTGTTGCAGTTCTTCTCCAAGTTAAACCCGCTGTACGTTTGAGGTCATCTACCCATCTTTGTTGTGGTCTGCCTCGCTCTCTTTTACCTAACCATGGGCGCCATTGTTCAATTCTGGCTTTGCATTTGTTGTCCGTTTGTCTCGCGGTGTGTCCGGTAAATCTCCATTTTAGTGATGTCACACGTTTTCTTATGTCGTCTACACCTGTTTTTGATCTGACCCATACGTTGGTTTTTCGGTCTCTTAGTGAGATGTGTAGCATTTGTCTCTCCATTGATCGCTGGGTTTTCGCCATCCTGTCCACATTCTTCTTGGTAAGGGTCCAGGTTTGGGCGCCATAGGTAAGGACTGGTAGAATACATTCGTTAAACACCTTTGTTCTTAGATATTGTGGTATGTTTTTGTTTTTCAGTACATAGCTTAATTTGCCGAATGCGACCCATCCTAGCTTTATTCTTCTGGCAATCAGACTCAAACACCTACCTGGAATGCTTATCCGCCACGTCCGGGCCTCACCTCACAGTTGTCGTAGCACAGTGACACAGTCACCCTGTAACAAACATGCACAAGACGCAACAGAGAAAAGAATAAGACGGTAAGGTTAATACATCTATTGGATCACTCCCAGTGACCTACCAAACATCATACAAACCACAAGTACGACAACTCGTAATGATGGCTTAATCGGTACGCGCAGCTGGGGAAGCGCTTTATTTTAAAGGTGGCGGCGCACAGTTGAGCCGAACGCCAGATCCAGCACGGAAATAAAGAGTAAACGTAGGCTTAAGCTCAACGGCGTGACGCCGTGACGCGCGAGAGCAAAGCCTGAATTTGGGCCCGGGTCACCCGAACGCCCTATATTACAACACTCACAAAGCCGCCTGGCGGTACAAACTGTCAATACTCAATGGTAAATTTAGACAATGAATGCGACATATACGAAGCTGACTGGCAGCGCAAAGGTTACTACACAACAGTGAATTTTTAGTCAGAGTGTACGTTGCACTGCACTATTTTACAAGCAAATTTGAGTAATGAATGCGATATAATTGAAACTGGCTGGCAGCGCAATAGTTATTTACTATACAAGTGGGATAACAACATCATTAATATACGTGTGCGTAAGTTACAAACGAGTGCGTAGCACGAATTATGTAAGCACACAAGTATATTAATGATGCATTATCACACATGTATTGTACAAAATTTTATCTACTACTGCCTAAAATTGAGAAAAGTGTATTAAGAGAAATGTCAGATCTGTCATTTTCAAAAATATTTTAGTAGGTAATAGTATATTACATACCGAGGTGGGAAGTGTTTCATTACTGTCGAGAGATTAGGTAGTTTACCGAGACGCGTAGCGTCGAGGTTAACTTTATCTCGAGACAGGGATGAAACTTTCCACCGTGGTATGTATACTATTTTATTTGCAATCATCTAATTTTAAAAATAACTACAATTGAATTCTGAATAATAGATATCTTGATGTAGCTAATATTTTTGTTACCATGAAAACAACCCACTCAATGTTTTGTTACCATGGAAACACACCACTCTTCAGGTATGTAATATTTTTCGTCTAGTTTCCAGCTGTTGTTATGTCATGAAATTGACACATTACAATGTGATTGCGAATAAAAGTTATTACGCACCAGTGTATTTTAGACTGAATGTACCCTGGTATTGTTCATGAATACGGCAAGTGATCACAGTAAATTTTAGACTCAATGTACCCTGGTATTGTTCATGAATACGGCAAGTGATCACAGTAAATTTTAGGCTGAACGTACATTGGTATTGTACATGAATACGGCAACTGTTTACAGTAAATTTTAGGCTGAACGTACATTGGTATTGTACATGAATACGGCAACTGTTCACAGTAAATTTTAGGTTGAACGTACGTTACACTACACTGAGTTGCAAGCACAAACTTGGACGATCGATCTGTACGCAAACATGCGGGCGAAATTAGTACATTTTACAGGTTGTTAGCTTGACAGTTCGGCCGATAGCGGGGCGATAAAGCATTCCCAACAGTCGTCGGACAGGCACCTTGCATCAAATGTGGCTATCGCGAGATCGGAAGTGGCTACTCGTCCAAATGGATCCCTTGTACAGGGCGAATTTTGCGTTGACCTCCCTTGATCATGCAAACAGCTGACGGCATAACTGCGATATAGGCGAATACAGAGAGCGGAGTTCCTTCTAATTAACAGCCGCAGATGAATTGACTTTACAAGCCTACATAAGCACTGCACCCACGCAGTGGCACATAAAAAAAACGGACTGCCACAACGCAACCTCACTAAACGACGTCTGCCTTGTAACTGCCCCGAGACAAGCGTGCGTAAGCGTGCACCTGGGCTCGACGAGAATCGCTTCAACCAATCACAGCGTAGAATGCGTCAGACACGCGATCGTTCGCCGCGAAGCAAGCAATAGCCATCCTGGTCGCACCCACAGGCTAAATTTTAACTAGCCTGAAAACCAACGCTGCAAACTAAATCCAGACGGACACCTGCAGGAAACAGTATTAGAAGGGGTGCCCAAAATGTTACCAAATAGGGGCAAAGATGCTAAAGGGTGTACAAAATCATTATTGCTATATTATGCGATGAACTATGTCTAAACTGCATTCGAAATACAGGCGCACTCAACAATTTGGTGCAAAGACTACTCGGAAAGCTTAGGTCGTTGCCAGAATTACTGAAAAATACCAAAATGGCCTAACAAGATGTAAGAAGCGATGTCGGGAAGCATCTTACGGTACTGTGTTCCAGTACCGTAACATTTTTTTACCGGACTTGTACTGTAAAGTTCCATTTCCCGTACTGAAATTACTTTAGTAGCATACATTTTAGCCGATGATTTAAAAAAATGTTTTTAACATTTTTTTTAAATAAAACATCGGTTGCTATCACCATTTTATTAAAGCGACCAGATTATTTCGAACAACGAATCGAAGGTAGTAAGTTTCGTTAAACAATTAAAAAACAGAAATAAATTCAAAAATACTCGTTTCAATATCCCTTGGTGAACATTTCACTCGTACCGTCAAAATTAATTTTCCGGACGTGTAACGTAAATAAATATTCCTTGGTTCAATATAGTAAAAGCCCGACTATTATGATAATATATTTTTTACAAAAAAATAACCTAAAGTATGACAATTTTATTATTAACATTAGATATGACTATTCACTATGAGAACAATAAAAACAGGGCCTATTTGATTTTATTTAATTTTTAGTGTCAATATTAGCCATCATACTTTAAATTATTACAAAAATCATCTTTTTTTAAATTTAGACGCTATTTCAGAAAAAGACAGTATACAATACATGTCAGAATAGTATATTAAAATACAAGTTGCAAAAGGCATCTATTCAAGCACGAATTTGAAATTCCGAAACGAGCCGCATAGCGGCGAGTTGAGGAACAAATGAGTGCTTGAAGGACCTTCTGCAACGAGTGTTTTATATTATTTTTTATATTTTGCCGCTTTATACCATTTTATAAATTAAAAAAAAATTATTTATTTTGCGTTTAGAATAACTCCATTCTAGCACCAAAATGACGTTATTTCATAGCGACTTATTGTAACACTCAAATGACGTCATTTGTGTGCTAGAATGGAGATATTCTAAACGCAAAATAGAAAAAAGTGTCTTTACCTGACTGAATGGCTGAAGCTCTCGGCGGCAAGCGGCCTCGTACTTCAAATGCCATCTCGTCAGTAAAGCATCACTTCTCTAACTTTTATGTAATTTACAATTGTAAGTTGTGCTCTAAATGATGTCATTTTTGGCAGTGGTATGTTATGATATGTTTTATCGAACTTTTTCCACTATCTCGGTTGTTTATCACACGAGACAGTGGAAAAAGTCTGATAAAACACATCACCATTGTAAGTATCTACCTATAAGCAATAAAGACATTTTATTATTATATAGTGTGTCACAGAGTAAATAATACATGGCATGTAATTAAACATCTTTTAATAACATACCAGTGTTCAACAATCTTCCATATTGATATAAAACGACATAAAAGAAATTACCAGGCGAAATAATTACAATGCAGAAAGTAACATTTTTATTTATTTCAAACTGTTATAATTATTATTAATTATTTAGAGAATGGTATTACATAAGAATGTTCAAAATTACGGTCGCTATTTTCGACATAAGGATAAAGTATAACGTGCGATTGACCTATGAATCTTTCCAAATATTCAACGATAATTAATGTCATCAAAAGCAAGAATAATTCGGCTCGAAATATTCTCTTCGGTCTATACAGTGTCACATAGATCCATAGACGAGTGATTTAACATGACCCCAAATACAAAAATCCGTAGGAATCATAACGGGCGAACGTGCAGCCCAATGAATATAACCTTGTCTCCAAATCCATGGATTTCGAAAGTGTACATTTAAATAATCTCCAGCACACAATCCGAATTGTACTGGGGCACCATCATGTTGAAAGACCAACTTCCTGGGAATATCAAGTGCAAATTTTACACAAAATTGACACACAACTGACAATGAAAAAATGTGACTATTTCTCTGTAGCCGTGGATAATATCCACTATGTGAAGCTACTTCGCATGCATGAGTTACTTTGCACATTGAATTTATACAGACCGATCAATAAAAAAAACCAATTAGGGCAGGCTGTGATATGTGTTATACGTTTGGCAGTACTGAAGTGTATTGTCAGTCTATTTCAAATTCGAGATTAGTAGGTTAGGTTTTGTTTGTTGTTTGACACAGACTGACGTAAAACTTAACCTGCAAATCTCGAATTTGACATAGACTGACAATACACTTCAGTACTGCCAAACGTATAACACATTTCACAGCCTGCCCTAATTGGTTTTTTTATTGATCTGTCTGTATCAACTCCTCATCTTCTTCGCGTCGTTTTATCTTGATACGGAAGTATTTTCGAACATTAGTTGATTATTAAACGATGTTTAATTACATGCCCTCTATAAATGATCAAAATTAGGAACAGTTATTTTGGATATAAACATATATAGACAAATATGTATAAACGTTGAGATCCACCGAAATAGTTTTCTAGATTCGCCGATTATGACAACTCAAGTAACAAAACATTTTCTCCAGATTTTTTAACCATTTTAATCGATAAATTGGTAATCAACTGCAATTGCTGGTAATATAATATTCAGAATAGCCTCTTTTTTTTATTTGGATACGTGAAATGTACTGTTATTTCCTATTTACTACTTTAAAAATTGACACATATGTGTACGTATATACGAGTATTGTGAAATTCATATTGTGTACGTACACGTTGTTATACTACAGCAGTCTTGGCACATTCATTTCCCATATATCGTTTTGAGGGGCACATTTTTGGATCCTGTGCTGGTTGACCACTTCGCTGTATGTGCTTTGAAGGCGTTCAAGCAATCGTTCCTAAGGATTTTTTCCTTGACATCTCGCCACAAGCCAATACTATATATAGCCCTTTGTAGATAATTATAGTACCACAGACATAAATTACGAATGTATTTCATATTTTAAAAGTACCGTTCAATCGATAAGGGAGTTATTTCGAGCCTTTCAAACATATCATTTCGTGTTTCATGGTGACCGACTAATTACAACTATAAATTATTATTACAGTATCGATTCTATACAAGAACATCTTATTTATTTATTCGCCGTTACTATTTATTGCCAATTATCATAATATACTAGAACTTGAAGGCTTCATAGAACTGGATTACTCAGTAATCTTCAAACGTATTAATAACGTAATTCTATTTAAGTACATTAATTAAGATGCCCAAAAAGCTACTGTACTGACATTTAATTTATATGAATTAGTTTTAGGACTGAATATCCAATAGCACAACCTTCAAAGCCGGTCGTTTATACGTGGTCAATAAATAATGTTTTCCTGGTTAATTTGTAATTTTATTACATGTTTTCGTTGAAAACGGGAACAGATTCGCTTTCTAAAACGTTCGATCGTTAATTACTATTTTTAACTTTGAAGCGTGGTGAAATACCCAGAAAACAGCATGTATCATAAAACGCTACAAAAAAAATGTCAGAGGTTATTGTACTGCGATTGTAATTGTTGGTAACTATAGTTACGGTGACGGCTTATGATAATTGTATTTGGGGGCTCCTAATTTTTAACATTAACTAAGCAAAAAATAATAATTAATGACTCGCCCCCATTTCGTCGATGTTTTAAACCAAATATAACAATTATTTTTAATTGTAATAATTCAAAAAGAAACGTCATATGCACCGAACGAAAAGTATTCAAATACAACACAAAGTGTACATAAGTATTAAGAAACGATAATAATGTATTTAATAATGGAAAACAAAGCAGAGCATTTAAAGCATCACATCCACATATCCATCAAATCCATTTGTTGTTTCCTCTTCTAAATATCCACAGAAAAATGTCTTGAGAGGTCTAAAGTTATTTTCCAGGTTAAAATTTAATACCGGCGTAGGCCGTTCAAGTTTTTTATTTTAACCTTTTTAGCTAACGGTGGGTTTTTACAATTTATGTTGACAATATTTTTAATAAAAATGCACGAAACACTCAAGCTAAGTAAACATGCTCCAACTACAACCAGTATTATGTTAAGATTATCTAAACACGACAAACAATGATACTCGTACAATAATATCCTCACACCACATTTCCAAGGAGTAATGCTATCGACGCAGCGACCGGCTTTACCCTCGGATTGCATTTCATTTCAGGAGCGCAATATTTGTAAATATTACACTAAGACTACGAATTTACGGCGGTCTCGGGTGCAACAGCTAGCGTGACCACCTCTCAGGGTTTCACCCGGAGTCTCAGGTTTTTTACACCGCCTCTCCGGGCTCCGGGTTTCGTAGTAATATCTCCAGGTTGCACTAATTTTGTAATAATGTCTAAATGTAACTTAACCGTCAATTATATGGCTTTAAGGTGTTGAAATTGGCAACCCATAATGTATTTGTTTTATACAAAACTATTGGTTTTAAGAAAAAATTAAAACGATCCTAAAACATTTTCAAAAAAGGTTTTCCAATACTTTTTTTAACCAAATTTTTGTCCGTTACGAATTTTTAATAAAAACATTTATACGAGCTGCTAATTTTAATCTTCTTCTACTGGTAGAAAAGATTTACCAATTGTCATTTGAATATCCTTTCTAGAGATGGGCGCGTGAGTGAATTTTCGCTCACGTCACGCACGTTTCCCGCTTGCTTTAAACAGTCACGTTCACGCACGTTCACGCTCACGTTCACTCACGTTCACGGCGTGACACGCCACTCACGACGTGAGAGGCAGCTTTTATTTCAAAATTTAAATTCAGATAGAACAGAATGTTCAAATTTAAAACCAATGAAAAAACCCTAAAGAGAACTAAAAATATGTTTTGCACCTAACATAATTTAAGTGATATGTTGCAATCAGAATAGTTGACAAAAAGAAAAAAATTAAAATTGACTACAATAACTTCGACAAGGGATACATACTGATTTCTCGCAAATATATTTCTTGCAGCTGTCTTCAAAGACATTACTTTTAATACTAAAAGCTGTCATTTTTCCCTTATTGATATGAGTACAGAGGGTATATGTTGCTAGGCAACACTTTTAATTCGTAGGTTTGAAAGTACTTTTATTCGCAACCATATATGTAATGTTAACATTCCTGATCTCATTTGAGTGGGGGAAGTCGTACATTTTAGCCCGCTACTTCCCGCACTCACTTCCCGCTCAAGTGCGGGAATTACATTCCCGACCGCTGAGTAGGTAGGGACACTGGAAATCTCGTTGGTCCATTCATGCGCGTCACAACCTGTCGTATCATAATATAATAATGTTTCCAATTATTGTTTAGAATAAAGTGGTTGCGAATAAAATAGTATACAAACCTCGACAGGAAGTTTCCTTAGTCTCGAGATAATAGCTGATTTCGACGCTTCGCGTCTCAATCAGCTAACTAATCTCTCGACAGTAATGAAACACTTCCCATTTCGGGCTGTAATATACTATTACGTACAAGGATCAACATTTTCAGCGTTAAAGCGAGTATACAAAAAAACATTACTTTTATTAGAATAATAAGTTCATCTACACAAGTACACAATAAATTGGTTTAAAAATACCATCTACACATCTACACAATACATTTTTGGTTTAATAATAAAACGTAATTAACATTTTCAGCGTTAGCCGAGTATAAAAAACAAACCATTACTTTTATTAGAATAATAAGTTCATCTACACATTAAAATGTTGGTTTAAAAATAATATGTAATCAACATTTTCAGCGTTACGTCGAATTCTGCGCTTTTCTAAAATTCGACCAGCTGTAGAAAATAGTCTTTCGCTTGTAGCGGAACTTGCCGGTATGTTTAAAATTTCTCAAATTTTTTCAACGGTGGCGTATTTACACTGTTTTTCCAAAATCCTAAAATGTCATCTACATTTCCTAATTTTAATTTAACATACTAATTTAGTTTTGTTTCTACATCATCCTAATTACATGTGTCATCGTCAGAGCTATCTCTAAGTGTAGAAAGATAAGAATCTGATGCTGATGTACCACTTTTGAGTCGTTTGCTATGTGTTTCATCATTATCATCTATAGTTTTATTTGCATTATAATCTTCTCTTTTATGTGAAGGTATGAACTTTAAGGATTTATAATTAGGGTCCAAAAATAAAGCCACATAATGTAACTTGTTTGGCACAATTTGTCATTTAATGAATTTAAAAGTTGCTGCATCTTGCAGTTTTTTATTCGTTACTAAATATTTAACGTGAAATTAACGTGAAACGTGAATCACGCCTTGGAAATTTTCACTCACGTTCACTCACGTTCACGTCACGATTTTCAAATATTAGTCATGTTCACGACGTGACACTCCGTGACACGACTGTTTTCACGTCACGCGCCCATCCCTAATCCTTTCCCAATTTACAGTGAAATGATATAAACGTCATTTTAGCCCCCCCCCCCCCCCCGTCATTAGTATCTCCGTAAAGGTTGAGAATAGAAACTATGCTTATACGAGTATGATTTTTTTTGGATAATTTGTGACGTACGATATGGGCAAGTATATTTGGTTACATCCTGTATTATATTTTCTAACCATTAATAGTAAGGAATAAAAACATTGTTTTTATTTGCTTACTTTTTGTTTTCTATGTATAAACATTCTCTATTTTTCTCATTGAAGAAAACCTTTTTTTTACTCACGAAAGATCTCAGGGTTTGTATAAATTTAAAGGTGGTCACTCTAGCAACAGCATGAGTCCTCGCCTCACATTAAAAATGCGATATCGCCGATATTGCAGCGATAGCGTTTTACCAGCTGCTTGGCGCATATGATACGATGGAGTGTGTTGACACGTAACTCATCTTATGCTGATATACTTCTAGGATGTTGTTTTATGTTTTAAGCGGTACTGAATAGCGATCTCCGGATCTCATTGCTCAAACCTTATATTATAACAGTAGGATCGACGATATTTTCATGACCCAATGAATATAGCGGAAAATGAAATAGACGTTCAGGATATTTTCATTTTGGTGAAAGTGAAAAGGTTCGTGTTTTTTATTTCGATGACGTCAATCTTGACAGTGGAAGTGGTGATGATAAAATTTTTGGGGTTTAATTGTGAAAAAGATTTATGAACGAAATTTTCAGTCAAAAAATTCGGAACAGATTTTCGTCCAGGCATATCTCTTGCCACACTTATTTCATTGCGTTCCATAAGTCTTCCGAATTTTGTGACTGAAAATTTCGTTCATAATTTTTTTTCACAATTAAACCCCATATCAACTAAAGCAACATCTCATTCAGGAGTGGATATGTTTAACCTTCGAGGACATGGTTGCCTTGACAGCGTTCCTGCCACTTCCCATTGTTTCTTAATGTCAAACGCGGTGTTCTTGTTAATACCAAAACTTCGAGCAAGTGTACATCCTCTGTACTTTGTATCAATAAATTTCTGATTTGAAAAATACTAAATTCACTTCCTTATAATAAGTTGTAATATGCCCCAAAAAACATTTACGCTCTCTCCCGTTTTTAGGCTTGGATGGCCTTAGCTGAAAAAAATTCGAGAGATGCCCCTCTCCCCGCTTTTAAAGACCTTATTGCTGCTTACAAATATATTTATATTTAGACGTGAATACTGCGAATCAGCTCCAGGTTGCTTAAAACCTATTAAAGATAACATCAGCTAAAAGCGTTTGACTCGCCTTATAAATTGACCCCTTGGATTCTATGATATGCAAGTGTGAAGAAAAATATGCTGTAATATCCTTATTTACATAAACGCGTTTATGCCTGCCGGCATGTGTCAAGTTTTCATCGTCACCGACCGATTCTGTAGTCACAGTACCCGCCCTTCATAATGCAACGACAAGCATGTTAGGTAGCGTTCTTAACCGAGCGGGTAAAGCGTCAAACTGGCAATCAGATTCTCCTGGAAATGCAGATTTATCCTACCGACTGCGACATTTTTCCTTACAAAAACATTAAAAACATTTCCTTCTGTAGAGATATTTCTTTATTTGAAATGATATATTTTAATTGAAGTAAGGCATTGTATGTGGCGGGCTAAAAAGCTATTCTTTTATACAAACGCGTACTGTGCTTGTGTGTGTGGCTGCGTGTGAGTAACATATTTTCATCGTCGCCTATCGTGCGCAGTTTGTCCGTTATTGGATGCTATCGCTCCCGGTTTATAATGCAACTATAAGCAAATGCGGTAGCGTTCTTAGTCAAGTGTGCAAATCGGTTAGCAGCCGGAGTTCGCTGGCGAAAAAAAAATCTTCTGTAACTTTTTTATTTATAATTCAATTTAAAAATGCAAAAGTTTTCTTAAATTAGAATTAAACCACTTACATACACAGTGATTAAAAATGCAATATATCTAGTTGCCTTTGAAATGCTTTGGTTGTAAATTTTTATGTGCCGGTATATTCTTTATTGTTCTCGAACTAGCCAAAGCTGTAGTATATTTTAAGCATTGACAGTTCTGGCTAGTTCGAGAATAATAACGAATATAGCGGCACATAAAAATTTACATGTAAAAAAGTTCAAAGGCAACTAGATTTATCTCTTTTTTAATAACTCTGGGCTAAAAAGCTGGTAGCTAATCATTTTACTAACTATGCAATTGGTATACTTTTTTATGTAATTGTTGCTTACTATCTGTTTCTTTACAGAATGGAATTATTGTAGTAGAAGTATTTCCTAATGGAGCAGCTGAGAAAGATGGTCGAATAAAAGCTGGTGATCAAATTTTAGACGCAAACGGTGTGTGTTTAAAAGAAGCTACTCATGAAACTGCAACACAAACGCTTCGCCAAATACTGCCAAAGGTAAGTAATTCAAGATTGATTGTTGCATTATTTCAAAACTATTATTTTTCAAAAACACAGTGATGACGCTCTTATTCTTTATCAACATTCTTATCTACATTGGACAATTTATCAATTGTATTTACTAAATGTACGAGTAGAAGCACCTAGCTCTCCTGGCACATTTTCGTATATGGTTCTTAACTATCTCGATGCCCAGTAAATATCAATCTAAATAATTATTATTACATGAAAAGCTATTAAGTAGATGGTGTCCCAGGATGAAAATGCGAATCTACAAGGATATAAAATGTGATATTTTTATTTTTTATTTGAGGAGGCTAGGCCAATAAACAGAATGTTGTGAATTGTACGTGTTACTAAAGCACTTAGACTAATATGCTAGAAGTTCAAAATAATAGCGAGTTTTGATTCAATCCGTCTGTTGGTACATGTCAAAATAATATAAAGGTAAATAAAGAGAATCTATCGTTATTATTTACCCCTGAAACAATAAGACGCGATTAGCGTACATACGTGGAGTGCACTCGGAAAAACTCACTGCAGGTTAAATTGGCGTAGCGACTCACCCTCAGTCCCAAGTAGAATAATAAAGAGGTGCTGACATGAAAAGCCATATAATAGCAATTTAAGTAACAAGGAATGTAAGGACATATTAATATTTGAGGTAGGCAAGTACAAGCCAAGACGAAGTCGCGGCTTGTTACCTGCCGAAAATGTTAATAGGCGATACATTCCGAGTTATCTTATTATATTTTTCCCGCTGCTTATCGAAATTTTCCTAGATTTTTGAAAAAATCGTTTGGTTTGTCACCTTGTCACCAGGATTAGTTTTCGTGAGTCGTGTTACCTGTGAGTGTCACATGTCACTAAACACTTGCAATTTCTAAACAAAACGTCTAAATCTGCATCTTGCTTTGCTAATTGTATTATCCTAGGAACTTAATAATAATATTAAGTTCCGTTGTCAAGAAAAAGCAACAAACAAATATAATCACCGACTTACACGTTTTGTTACTAAGGCTGTATCACTGACTTACATGATCAGCAGCGGGAAAATGGGATGAAAAATGCGTAAGTACAAATTGCCAACATGCGCTTTACGACAGAACTCACCAAAACAATGCTATCTCCGCATAGATCCACAGAACGGTGTTTTTTCAAAATTCCATTTGATTAATGCGAAAATGTCAACTTTTTATTTTTACGACCTCAGGTCGGAAGTCAAATTGAAACAACAGAAATCCGAAGTCGAAAGTGAGGGCCGATGTGCGGTTTCACCACCGCAGTGGGATGAAATAACCTTAGAAAACCTCGCCGCAGAAGGTAGTTACTAAGTAAGCGAGCGAGGACTCACGGAGGCGAAATGCCTAACTTCGCGAAATATAGTAAATGATACGCTAAATCCAACAGAAAACGCCTGAGAAGCTAAGACAGTACGAGATATCACGCACAGATACAATCAAATAAGCTATATAATGTAATAACGGTAACGACATTGCGAGTAATGCCACACTTGCGTGACAAGACGTTGCCTATTACAGTCTGATGCAAACATACATGCTTAATAAATAAATCAAAAATCAGTAACAGCATATGAGCATATACCTAGCCTCCAAAAACTTCAAAACAGACACTTGATTTGAATCTGGTAAATGTGTAAATTGCCAGAGCTAATTAATCAAAATAACGCTTTAGAGGGGCCTAACAAAACCAGGAAACGTCACATCACTCGGGGAGAGGGAATGCGAGACCTAGGTCAAATATAACTACGGCTTATGAGCAGCAGATAAAACAATATCCTAGCAATTAAGTAGCTATTAGGTAGGATAAGTAACTAATACTAACGTTAGAAGTAAAGCAAAATAGATGCTTACGTCAAAATGAATAGTAGCAATGGTATAAAAAACTCAAGTACAATAACTTGCAGAACTTGCATAACCTAAAAAGTTTTATATTGACAGCAGTATCAGCAATGTCGTTAAACAGTGTCCCCGCAGTCGATTGGGCCAGCCATATAAAACCCTAAGGTTCTATAAATTTTAAGAAGCCATGCCCATGTTTTTGCCATGTAAAAGCTCGGTACTTGGCTTGGAACACAAAAGTCTAGCAGGACATTTGAGCATATGAATGTAATTTACGAGGGATATGCGGTGTTTATTGACCCTAGTATAAAACATCACTTTATTTTTTAACGTAATTTCCTTAAACATGAAGACAGTTATTGTACTAATATTGAAGTATATCACTACGATTCTTGAAAAATTCGAAGTTTTGATCACAGAATAATTTCTGAACAGCTGCTGTAACAGTGTCATCGCTCCTAAATTTTGATCCCCAAAAGTCTTTTAGCTTTGAAAATAAATAAAAATCTCTAGAAGCTAGGTTAGGGGAGTAAGGTGGATACTTCATACCTTCAAACCGAATATCACGACTTGTGTTCATAAATATAAGGATCTTGTGAACTGGGACGTTATCGTAATGAAAGAGAATTCCTTATAGTAATTTTTCTCTTTTATTTCTTTAATATAACAACGAAGTTTTGTAGCTAATGTTACATAGTTATGACCTTGTCTGGCCATGCTATTCCAGTACACACAGAATGCGGCCGATCAGCACTTTGTGCATGTTTGCAGCTTCTTCTACCACATGTGAACTCTCGAGACCAATTTTTACCACCTGATAGGAAGAAGACTTCCCGAGCACGCCAACCATATCTACATTAATATGCTTTTGCATTAACCATTTTTTCTGAGTTATTTATTGAGCTATTAAAGCTCACTTTTTCCCATTTCTCAAACTCTTCGCGCAACCAGTACTCCCAATTTCTACATTCTAAAAGCTTAACTAACCAAATTTGACGATTTTCTTGTCAATAAAATATCAAAACAATTTCGGTAGCTAGGGGCATCATATATGTTGGAGACAATAAATAGATACTGTACAACTCTCGTGCCTGATACTTCAGATGCTAAGATCTGGTCTATAACAATCAGAACAAGGCTAACTTAGAAGAGCTGAAAAAAGAATAAAATGTATAGGACATATTATGAAATGCCAGATAGGGCATAACAGAAGGGCACAACTTTGCTCTCAGAAGGGTGGTGAATACTTTCGACATCTGTTGAAAATTAATATCGTATGTTAAATAAATTTGAATGCGTTTGTTGTTTGATTCTGGACGTTAATCGTTGATATGGTCCCTATGCCACTATTTGCGACCCAGCCACCCTAAATTAAATATTAAAAAACTGTAAAGGGCTTTACTCAGAACTTCCCTCGCAAGTGGACGTTGTGTAACTAAACGATTTTAAAACACAAAGGAAAATAGGGGTAAAAATATCTTCACGTTCGTAATAATACTAAAACAATAAAAAATAAAATACTTGGTAATACGAATGAAATCAATTTAAAATAAAACAACATTAGCGGCGATGGGATTTGAACTACAGCGTCTGCGAACGCGAATTTAAATCCGGCGTCTCATCCACAGTTCCATTGAGGACCTCTCCCAACTTTGCGATGCGCTCCTGTATTTAACAGAACGGTCGTATTGCTGAAACTTTTTGACTCTTTTACATTACCTTGTATCTGTTGGGTCCTATTTTCGTCGAGTTTAAAGCCTGACATATATGCAAATCATTACTTTTATCTATTTCTCAGTTATCGCAAAAATAAACAAAATTTTATTTTTAAGGTGCCTGTTTATATTTGTCCCAAATTTTTTTAGTTTCATGCCAGATAGACATACAATTTGCATGCAACATATCGTCTTCCTCCGACAAATAGTTTTTCAGTTACACCGCCAATAGGCAGACAAACAAAATTTAGAAAACCTGTTTTTCGTCATCTAGGGACTTTTTGCAAATAGAATACTTCCTTCGTCTTTTAGATGAGGGAAGTAAAAAGCACACAATTTGACAGATTCCTCGTGGAACGCTGTAACTACTGAAAATAGCACATAAACGAACTTAAAGTTTGCGCTGGTGAACAAAAACTACCAACATTAATAGGTATGCACATTGCATTTTTGTAGTGTTTGAAATATATCCTACAAACATTCTGCATTTTTTAAATGTTTTTTAATTACGAAATATACTTATTTGAATGGCCTAAAGCTTTTACTCATACACGAAAGTTTCCGTATAGCATTCGGAAACATTAAAGCGAGTCAACATGAACTCTTAATAGCAAATATCCGCTATTTTATGCTCTGAACCGCACATTGCTTTTGATGGCCCATGACTGATTTGACAGTTAACATGGTTTATGGCGTTATGAGTATATATTGGATTTCCAAACTGCTAAGCTAAATAACCGCCTACACCTGTTTCAGCACTTTTATAAAAGATGAAGGGTATAAAGTTATCCTACCAATTGAGAAAATCATAGTACAAATGCTTAATAACAGTTTTCTAATAAGTCAAATAAATTAATTGTATATTACTATTGATATTACGTAAAAATAGCTATATGTGTAATTCATATAGGGACTAAATAATGGCACCAATATGTCTCACTTTTGGTTATATTAACCAATAATACAGGGTGATTTTTTAGCTCACCAACAAACTTTGAGAGATAAAAGCTCATGTAATTTTAAGAAAAGAGTTTATATAAACATATGTTCTATATCGTTTAGTTAAGGAATTAGAAGATTTCAAAGTTTTTAATTGTACATTGTAGTTTAGAAATTAGACGACTTCAAAGTTTTTGCTGTAATGAATTAAAAAAATATAAAGTAATAACAAAACTACCTAAATAATTATAACAAATGCTCAAAATGCCCCCCTCCCGCTTGAATGCATGCTTCACAACGACGCACAAACTCGAATATTGCAGTCTGGACGTCGGCGTCGTCTGATTTTATTAGCAGCGTTATGTATTCTCGCCAACAACTGTTGTGTGGTTATTTCATCTTGTTACACTAGTTGTTTCATGTGTCCCCATGCATAGAAATCCATTGTATTCAAGTCTGGAGATCTCGGTACCACATATTTTGAATCCGATTAAGTGGTATATCTTCAAGTAAGCCAAACAGTGTATTTTCCAAGAACTGTGTGTACCTATCTACATTCAAACGATGATTTAGTATATGCAAGCCTAGAAAATTATTGTGAAAAATTCCACCCTAAACATTAATACTAAATCTTTGTTGAAAATTCCGTGTTCTTGTCGCATGCGGATTTTGTGAGGCCCAAATATGTTTATTGTGAAAATTATTTATAACGTCTCTTGGGAAACATGATTCATCCGACGATAGAATTTTCAAAATAAATAGTTATCTTGCTAATGTTGCTCTAGTAACCATTGACAAAATTCAAATTGCTGAGGAGCATCTGCGGGCTGTAGTGCTTGAACACTCTGCCGATGGTACGGATGAACAACAGTATTTAATATACGCCATGCGAAATGTTGACTTCTATTTAAATGTCTTGCTATTCGTCGTGTGCTGGTGAAATGATTATCGATAACTGCATCAATTACGGCTTCTCCGTCTGCTACATTAATTTCATGTGGTCGAATAGCTCTTGCTGGGACAGGATTTCTTGTTTCTCGTAATCTTCGAAAAGATTCTGTGAATACTGTGTGGTATGCAGTGGCGTAACTTCAGATTTCGGGTCCTCCCGCGAAAATTTGCTGCGGGCCCCTTATAGGTCCTTAATAAAATAAAGTGATAAAACATCAATAACAATAATAATAATAAGATTAGGCACTACAAAAGAATGTTTTAACTAAGATGGTTTAAAAATAAAAAC